>KB304086.1:70156-99953 GCA_000328365.1 Capitella teleta | reverse complement strand
CTCACGTCTTGTTTGTCCACCGTTGTGACGTCATACCGTGCCCCTGACGTATACGTGCATATCTGACGTATGTTTGTCGGTTTGCTTAGATCAGGGAGTTCAGTAGAAATTTCTAAGACTGTCTTAATTATTTACCACTTTTGTTATTTTGCTTACCTCAGGTATATAGCACCCTAAGAAACTTTTGTTTGCATATTTATTTCCCCTGTGTGGTTTTGTTACTTGATTTGTTCAATCGGAAGATAAGAAGGTTAATTTTATATACGGTGAATTGTGATATGAAATATTTATTTTTATTAAATAGTTAAAATTACAAATTTTGTTATTTTATTTATTTATTTATTTATTTATGATGATATGAAGTTATTGTTCTCCTGCCTCACCGTGTTCGTGTTTTTACCTGTTCGTTGTTCTACTTTGGAGATGAAAATTATATTTATTTTCAGTTTTATAATTCGTTTCTTCTCTTCAATGCGAAGCAATGATTACAACAAAACAGCAAAAAGTAAGCACTCACAGATGCAGAACATCAGGAGGAATTACATAACATAACGATTTTGCCCCTTCTTAACTAAGAGTTCTGTTATGAAGAGAAAAGCATGCTTCATCCATCAGATATTGTGCTGAGTTATTCGAATACTTGATTTGAATGCCACCCCAACTTCAAAATTGTGCAGCACACCGTGCGCTATAACACCTCTTCAAACTCTTCAAGGCTCATCTTCTATAAATACGATATTTGGTCCTTCGTGCTGCACGCAATCTTCAGCTAGCGAATTTACGCTGACGAAGCGTCGACCGGTGACCCAAATATGTCGTTCCTGTCGCCCTATTTGGATGTTGAATTGGGGCTTATCTCACACCTTGGCCTTGGTCTTGAGTCTTGGCAGAACACCTTTACTAGGCCCACAGTCATAGCTCATAATGATATCCAAGGATGTTAATATGGCTGGAATCACTGGATGGCTTTGAGCCGTTTTGGTGCAGCTGCAACCATGGCCCACATATGCCTCGTTCTGAATTCAAATCACGTGACAACAACTGGGTTCACGTCGTAGATACAAATGGGAAGCATTGGTGATACCAGTATATGTATATATTACTAATATGATATATCTTTATTATTTATTTAAATCAAAACGTATGTAATTGTCACGACAAACAGTCTTCAATGCAACCCTAACCCTATACGATCAACAATTAATCGAACTTCTCTGTCACAGGAGCCTGTGATATTAGTACTCTACACTCTGCACTATACACGAATAACTGCACCGAATCACCCTTTCGTATTAACCAGTAACCCTTGAGGAGGGAGGGGGTTGGGGTGATCATAATTCAAACCGAAATCAGCTCCTAGATCAGGCTTGGCTTCCAGGAATGAAAACGTTTCTCCTTTGTGGATTTTTCATATTTTTACGCTCGGCTGTTGTCGCATTCTCCGTCTGTTGCTCTGTTGTCACATTTGACCTATTTGCACCGACCAAAAAGTAAGAATAAAAAAAAATATAGATATAAAAAATACACAACATGTAATGATGTGTATGCTACATACGCCGTTCTTGCGTCGGCTCCAGGTAGAGACGAGTGCTGGTGAAAATATTATATTCTCGTTTTTTTCATTTACTATCATATATAATAACTAAACAACAGGTGATTCTCTCTCTCGGACAGACTTCCACGGAGTTTCATCCGTACTTCATTGGGATATATTCACTGAAATATTAATACATTTTACATGTATATGAAAGCCGACGGCACGAACCCTCCTCTCATTCTGTTTCTATGCATATTCACAACGTCAACCATCGACCGAAAGAGGTTAACAACAGTTAAATCGTGCCAATCATTAAGCTTATCACGAATGTTATCACCGCAAATTAAGAGTACTCGAAGTAAGCAAACATTTCGATGGTGAAGTGAACGTGATAGTTCTCAACGTTTAAGGTCAAAACTTCAAAATAATGACAAAGTAATCAGCTTAACTCTTTAACTAGTTCTTCATTTTTCTCTCTCTCTCCCTCTCTCTCTGTGGAAGATGATTTCTGGTTACGGTGATCACCTGGTTATTAACATGGTCTAGGTACATGTGATATAGTAATTGCCTGTGTTAGCAACCAACTGCTCCAATTAAGGCTCCACCCAAATCCACCAAATCATTTTAAGAAACACGCTATCATCGTGACTTATAATCAGAGAAATGTTATGCGAAAGGATGATTGAGTTGATGAAAGATGCGAGTTTAGATCCAGGAATGTTCACCCCCCCCCTCCCTTTGTGACGTACGTTGGGCGAAAATAAAAACAACAAACGTAAGCATACGTGCTTGTAAGTATTGAAGCGATGCGTATATAATTTGATTTATTTCCGTTCATCCATCAATCCGTTGATCAATCATCAATAGATCCATCAACTCATCGACGAATCAGTTAAAAATTGGCTTATTTAGAATATCGGTTAATTCCTCACTAACAAACAAACAAATCACAGGTGTATCTAATAAAGAAGGTTTAAATTATGCAATGAGACTCATGCAGGAAGAATGGAGGTGGTATGTTAAATATTACGAGAACTATAATTATACACGTATTGAGTAATATTACTCAACGCATCTCTGACTGATCAGCATAATCAGCTACTGATATCTATGTAATGTAACCTCTTTCAAGTTCAGCTATTTTCGTCCAGAACAATAGAGAGAAAAAGAATAGAGATTAAAAAGAAAGAAAGAAAGAAAGAAAAAAAAAAACAAATACCGAAAGCAAATACAATTGATTATCACATGGATATACAATAATATAGGGCATGCCTATTAGGGATGAGACGAGCTTTGTGGTGATCACACAGTTCCCTTGAACTCGATCAAGGTGTTGTACTGAAGGGAACTTCAGTACTTCATCTAATGCTGGCGAAATGGATTTGTGGACCGTAGCCCAGTGACTCGCGCGTTTACTAGTGATGTGGGTCTCCTATGTGGAAAATAAAGACGGTCTACGCTGATCCGATAAATATTGCGCCAGACTCAACTTCCGGTTTCACTTTGAAGTACAATTAAGACTCAGATTGTATCCGCAGTAATATGAAATCAATTAAGAGGTGTCTTGTTTTTTCACCTTTTTTATGCGAATCGCGATATCGGCTAGATGTCTTCAACATGAGTGTATTGAAAACATACCTTAAGAACATTGTAATTAGCGAGAGGTAAAATCCTAATTGGTCAGAAGAGTGGCGTATGCTGAGTTATGGCCGCCATTTTGTTTCCCTGCAGAGTAAACTTGTAAACAGAGCCGTCTCTCGCATTTACAGTAACAAGGGTGATAACGATCATGTAATATTGTATAATTGAGATTCGGAGGTGAGGATCCCGGGTTCGAGACCCGATCGGGCCACGTGCGTTATGATTGTGAATTATAATAGTAATTCGTTATAATTGTAATTCTTCGCTGATTCTGCAGTACTGCTCAACTGCGTAACAAGGCCGGGTGCTGTGTGCTACTGTCTATATGGCGGTATGCAGGATAAAGAACCCTTGGGATTTATCGATAAGAGTAGGGGGAAACCCCGGTCCCAGGCCTTCTGTTCTGGCGCCCGTATCACCCCAATGGGTTGGGTGCAGCCGTAAAACCCGATCGTGCCTCATGCTTACGCAGTCCCGAGTCCGTCGCCGGGAGATCCTAATAATCTCATCGCACCTTATTCGACAACTAGCGTCCGGACATTTACGAATCTTGTGACTTGATATTATCACCAAAAACTTAAGACCTGACAAAATCGTCTTCCGCTTTCATTTTCCCATGAATAGTAAACATGATTTTTCCACTTTTCGTGGCCGCCGATATGAATGTCTTGCGACTGAACATTATCAAAGGCTTATTATACTTCATACCAATTGACTCCCTTCGTCGGTTTAGCGACTCTTCAGACTTCAAGCATGCTCAATTGCAGTACGTTGATTTTTTCTTTCAACACACTTCTTAGAATTTATTATGTAGTGACGTCAATTCTCAGAATTTACTCTCAGTGAGTCGAGAGGAAAAAAATTAGGACAAAAATGTTGAATATGCTGAGCTTGTTACAGGCAAGGACGCCGAGTTTAACGGTCGCTCGTGCATGGACAGCACGTGGACGAAGGCCAGCGTAGGGTGTGAGGAAGGGATGGGGTGTGTGTGTGTGTGTGGGGGGGGGGGGGGGTGTTCAGTGATGCTACTTTGTTGTCTATCATCATCAGTATGTAATCTGGCCTAACTGGTAATCGCGGTTAAACAGGATTTACTCTTAATGGTTAAACGCCAACCGCAAAGACCGCATGTGATCAATAGTATCCAGGGTTCTGAATAATCACATATACGCTCATACGGTTACACACTAAAGGAAGAATAAGTTATTCTGTTACACTCTGTAGTTAAACTCTGTAGGTATGTTCTTTAGTTATACTCTTTAGTTACATTCTGCAGTCTGAGAGATAAGATTATAACACATTTCCACATTATATATAATTATGTATTATATAATTAGCAATTATACATTAAACATTATATAATCAGCAATGGTAGAGATCAGGTAGGAAAGTTCATTAATCAGAGGTGTGTGATTAATTATTAGATGTGCCATGCATGAAGTTATTCATTTATCATATATTCATCAATTATACCATTCCTTCCATGCGTATCCATTTTCAGTTGTGATTTAGTTTCAGGATATCTGGGTCTTCTCGCTATTCGGTACATCAAGGTCTCGCAGCAAACTTCTGTAACCACGTGCGGCCAATCGTCTAAATTGTTGTTGGATTTCATGGTGATCTGAAACACGAGGGCCTTTCAATTATAACAAGAAGGCAGGTGGGTGCAGAAAGGTCTGAAGTCGTTAAATAAATCTATAAAGTTGAAATAAAAAACAATTGAGCCAGTGCGAGTGTTATGGTGGCTCGAAACATAATTATTTCAAAGCCGGGCGGTGTTGGCAGACAGATAAAAAGTACTCTATGGTTATTTAAGTGATATTTTCAATTGTACCTTGAGTAGAGGGGTCACCAGGTACTTGAATTACACGCACAATGCTACGTGCCATTGCTCATCAGTTATAATCAAGTGGTTTCGCTCCAATAAGTGGTCTTTAGTTGCCTATGCTAACTGCGGTGGCGGGAGGGGGGGGGCATGGGCCTAACTGGGGACACGAACCATTATATCTTAGCTTGGTATAAAGCGAACTTGAGGATTTTGAATTTGAAGAGAATTTTACAAACATCAGTAAAAGGAATTATGCGATTGAGTAGTTTAATTCTTTTGTATTTGCACCTCAAACTACTATGTATCTCGTGAAATATAGAGCTATATCCGAAAGAAAGGCATATCAGAAAGACCCTTCCTCCTTTAATTACCACGTCACAGTTAAACATAGTAATAACAACACTAACAATAATATAATAATAACAATAATAATCTTCATAATCATAATAATCATGATAATAATCATAATATATTTTACTTTTTTTTTTTATGTCAGTAAACCAACCGAGGGTAGAAAAAGGGAAACAAAACTAGGAATAAAAGAAACAGAACTCGTACAGAACATTTACAATGATACGAATGGGGAAAATTAGCTGTATTTCATAATCGAGATATTTGGATAAACGTTGCATGGCAACAGCGGTAGATATAAAACATAGGCAAGTAGCGGATTGCAGCATGCACACTGCAAGAGCACTAATCGTGAAGTCTGATGCATGGCCGGACGAATGGAGTCATTGGCACATTGAGAACTAATTTTCGATTTAGTTCTTTGGGATGAGGGAAATATATACTTAATTATATCTACTATATAATTATGTCCAATACCTCATCTATATATTTACAAACATTTTGGAACATGCCAATCCCACAACATTCAACGCCTATTCCTCACGGGGAGATTACGTGCTAACTAAGCTAACTTTACTGTTCGATATGGGGTGATATCAGCCTGGCTAAACTTCAAGCAGATCGGCGTTTTGATATCAGCATGACGAACCGAGATTACAATTATATATACCTGCATTGTATTTCGCCATATATCATTATTATGCTTACCTCTGTCATATTTGACTTATATTGGTGCACTTTGCCTCATGCCTGATTAATTAATTGTCCAATTTATAGCGTCAAGTGGGGTAAAAAAAAAAGAACAGAAAAAAAAAAAATTGAACAGAAAGCACAAAGAATCTTCACTGATAACATCTAATGCACTTCAGCTTGACGTATATTATACGTACGTGTAATGAGCGTGAATTATGTCATAATAATAAAATAATACCAAGCAACTACACTCGTGTGTCTCGTATGTGTGTATATACTATATAGTTTAAAATATACCACAACCTCTCCACAACTAAATACATGACCTACTTTCTAATTGGGTCAAGTACAAGTGTCACGTGATCAGCACTGTGGTCCAAAGTACGGGAAACGCACCGTAAACGTACTCGCAACGATTCGAGTTCTTAATTGTTTGATCTGAAGATTCAGCTGACCTGAGATAACTATCTCTGCCTCTCTTGTTCTTCCGAATGCACAGATTGTTGCTACAACACAATCGCCAATGTTTGGATTTGTTTATACTTGTGGTTGTACAAAGTGAAAAAAAAAAAATCGCTTATTTATCGTAATATGATTATGAATATGCATATATTATCACTAATTTATTATAGTCATTTGATTTTGATACGAGTGGACTCGTACTTATATGTTTTACAACTGTTGCAGAGGAACGAGTCCATTGTTTGGTCATGAATCAATATATGATCAAATATAGTTTCATTTTGCAATTACCGACTATAGTTTCAAATTGCATTACCCGACTAATCGTGTGCATTTTAACATGAAATGCATAGAGAATAGCGGTCAGTGACCTACACGCGTCGGTCATGTTAATTTTATTCACCACAGCTAGACCACTAATTTGTAAAACAGCAAACTTTGAAATAGGGTTTTATGAACATGCATCGACTTATAAAGCCATATGCCCATCCGGCTGCCACAAGCAAGTTGTCGAATGGAGGTGATCCACGATCAACCTGATCAATAAATCGCCGTACAAATCCCTTAAAAGGACCATAAAATGTCTAATTCCTTTGATTGATGCGATCAAATGACGACAATGTGGCTCATAAATCATAACTCATGCTGTCAATACACAATATTCAGCTTTGGGGCTCGTTGCGACAACACAACCGGCAACTTCAGGATTCGTCTATTTTTGGGATTGCAGTGACGTCATTAAAGATATTCCCTTTGCAATGGGTTATTTCCGGCACCGGTGACCCCAGAAATCGTCAACATGAGAAGAGTTAAATAAAGGACTCTGGCCGATGATGAAAGAGTTGTCCAATGAGTTGACCAATGATGCCAATTTACGTCGAAACGGTCATCCGCGTAGCGACGGAAATAGACGCACTACATGAGCTTCAATTTCACGCTAATTGCCTCGTACAGCGAGCGCCCATTGCAGTATTCAATATCACCACGACGTTGTTGGGGGGGGGTGGGTTTTTTTTTTTTTTTTTTTTTTTAACTCGTATACGTCTAATCATATGTTATGTAATGACTGGAAATATATTTCTATCTCGTCCCCACGAGTTAGAAACACACGCGTCGGATGTTACACTCAAGGGAACGAAGCGTATTTGTATCATTGTGAAGGGAACGAGTTACAATGATTCTTATGATTATATAATATTATTATACTTCTCCGTGTCTTTCACTCATTTCATTTTCAAACAAGATCCCACATATAACCAATAAGGGATACAGTGACCATCTAGAAATTCAACTTTTCAGATCTACATCGTAATTGATTGCGTCTCCTGTGCTCCCAATGGCATGTATGCACCGCGATAAGAAGTACTCAATAATATGCAAGTATTCAGCTGGATTGTATACTCGTATATATTTATAGGTAGCATTAATTCAGTTGGTAACATCCCTTCGTCGTCGATCTAGGTGACCACCATCGCTCCTATTGATTAAAGTGGTGACCACAATTAAAATAGTTCACTATTGGCCCATGCACGTATTTCATGTTTCTTGTACACTGTACTTCGTGGTATGGAGACATTTTACTAATTATTATGAGATATTAAAAAATATCATTTCACTCATTTGTGCTTCTTAAACACTAAAAAATACTGAGTTTTGAGCACTTCAAGATTAGGGGGTATGGTAGTTCGAGAAAAAAAAAAAAAAAAAAAAAAAAAAAAAAAAAAAAAAACGTGGTTCGGCGGTCCTTTCTTTGTGGACGTGACAGGAGTCAGGCCTTGCTCTTTCAATCATTATACACTGCACCTCGATCGATGATCCCACACGTAAAGGCTAATTCTGACAAGACTAGTATATTATTAGTACATGTATTGTACTGTATTATATATAGTGAATATCTTTTCTTTAATATATTTATATATTTTCTCTGAATGTGTTTTTTATAGGCTTTGCCTGCTTCATGTTCATGTGTTTTTCACGAATTTTAATAAATAATAAAAAAAAAAAATATATTGTGATTTTCTTTTTGTGAGCTAAAACGGTTAATTATCGCAAGTTTATATTATTTATTGTGTGGGGTTTTATGCAATTCACTAATTTAGTAGGTTTCAGTCTCAGTGTTATATCCAATACTAGTACAAGATTGTTCAGATTCTTGATGACAAAATTCAAATTCATCCATGCGTATATACACTGAATTCCAAAGACTTCAAATCGAGCACTTGCAGCATCCAATGAGTAGAAAAACAGGACTGCAAATTGGTCATTAGACAACATGTAACTACATCAAGGTTCCGATGCAAGCATCATGTCGACTGGGGATAGTTTTGAGGGAAAGAAAAAAAAAAGAAAAAAAAAAAAAAAAAAAAAAAATGAAAAGAAGAAGATATACTGAAAGCAAAAACAAACCAACCAAATTAAAGGACAAACGTAGAAAACTTGCCCAAAGATACATACATTTCATTAAACGAAAAGTCGACGGGAAGGGGAATTGATGAGGCAACAATTCTAAAAAAAAAAAAAAAAAAAAAAAAAAAAAAAAAACAACAACAACCGCAATTAAGATACGTTAAACAAAAGGAAACCTAAATAGAAAAGAAACAAACGATCACTCATCCTGAAACTTAAACAAGTTTATTTATACTCATTATTCCAGGTGCTTGAAAAACCAATAATGTTCAATTAAATCAACGAGTCTGATTCGTCCACGGACGATATTACTCTGACTCAATATGATACATAATTTATGCATAGCTACATTGTTATTTTGAAATCAACAGATCAATTAACCGAATTCGACTGGCAAGGGCGTTGAAGCAAAGCAAAGAGCCAAAGATAGTCCGCATCGCCCGTTATGGCAACGATGACAACAAACTGACCTCCGCCACCCCGTGTGCTGCTTACTACGAATACACACCCATTGATGAAAGCGTATTGCATAAATTAATCTTCGGCTTTTTCCGGTGCTCTATAAAAGGGTGTTTTCGGATTCCGAACGTTGATCGGCGGAAATTCTGTGCCATATATGGGTGAAGGAGCTTCCCGAAGCTTCGACGTGCCCGCCAAGTCGATAACATTGGCCGGAATCTGGCGGATCCAAATATGGCGACCGCTGTTCCGGGATGGGCGGGGCTTATTTGTGTTTATTCATTATTATTCATGAGATAGCGACTTAGATTCCATCGATTGGCTCGTTGCGTGGAGTTTGGCCTGTTGTACGGATAAATTATGCTTATTGTACGAACGTAAGAATATGTTGATCACTACGTGATGCGGGAATCATTGCATATGCGATGAGCGAGTAGCAGCGCTACTATGCCTGGGTAATTTATGCAAACGTCATTGCATCTACGTCATTGCCTCGTCGCTGATTGGTCAATCCGTATTTGGGCATCCGGAAAATTCATTCACAAATTTCTACGTATATATAGCCGCTGTTTCATTCATTCTCAAACACTCGAGGATTCAGAACTTGGAGCTTCTATACAGCAATGAACTCTCCCATCGCATTAACCCACATATAAACCACTACTCAACCGAGACAGCACACTATCAGCTAGCACCATAGACCGCTCAACTACGGATCGTGTGGACTCTGATAACTCCCCAGCCAATTCGGAGTACACCATGATCATGGATGGACTGGACACCCTCTCGCAAGTCGCTTTGGCCGACCAGCTCAACTTGAGCTTCGATGTGTACAACCCTCCTGCCTCGACGGCCGCGGAGGCTGCTGCAGGCCCCTCGCCCATACAATCCGCCGTCGACTCGTTCGCCATTCCCAGGGGACTTCTCTTGGACGACGTCACTACTGACAACCTGAACACACCAGTTACGACCTCATCGGATGTGAACTTCAACTTTGTCAATTCGGATTTGGAATTCAGTCAGGAGGCATTCCCTATTACTGGTGAGTGTTGGTCCACAACGATCAGCTGTTAGTGCATATTATGTGTGAGTGAGAGTGTTTGTGTATGCATGACCATCAGATTTCACTGTGTGCCTTTTAGCACGCATAGCTGTCATTCTTGCATTCCGTCTCAGCTGTTTTTGCGATGCATTCGTATTTTTTCGTCTGTGCTGCAAACTTCAGACTTTGATTTACAGCACTGATATGCGTCATCACTGTTTGGTTGATGTTGTCGCGTGAGAGACAGAGTTTTACGCTTCGCTGCACTCGTCTTTCCAAAGCCCCCTATTGGTCTCTTCTAGTATCTCGATGCTGTGACCTACTTTCGATAGTAGAACCTTCATGCTTTGGTGAACCACCATACCTCGTTTCTCTGAATGCGATGGCTGTAGATCGTACTGAATTCAATAATTTCGTATATTTTTCCCTCGTCGCTTTCGTTTCTTTAATGCACTAATAGCATTACAACGAATGTGTATGATTCATACTCAACAACGGATCGGATTCTATTCCGGTGCACATGTTTGTAGAATGCACACGGCGCTCGTTGCCAGGAAGTGCAGTTTCGTAGGCGATAAAATGCGTTCTGTTTTTAGCTCTTTCTTTAGTGACGAAATAGAAAAGCCAACGACGAATGCAATTCTAAATGTGGACTTGTTTTCCATCCTCAGCTATAAGCGTACATTCGGATCGATTTGTTGCAAAGCACAGAGATGTCGTCTGCATATAGGAACACGGTGTATTTTTAGCACGAGGAAGCTCTCAAACAGGGATATAGCCTCGATCGATAATGTTAATACCACGGCCACTGATCCCATATCTCTGCGTTCTCTCCCGCGTGACATCAGCATTTGCGTCACCAATGATTATCATAATGCAGTAGACCCCGGTCTTCCCTTGTCCTATTTATAGCCGCTTGCTTGCGTAGAACAGAGTTGGGTCGATCGCAGCTATAGGCGAGGGAGGGGGCTGGGTGTACAACAAGAGCAATGCTATGTGCTGCATGCGCCTGCTCGCGCTGGCTGTCGATAATTATTAATTGCTTGTGCATGTAATTAAAACTGCCCTGAATGGGGTTGGGGGTTTTGCCTTCGTACTAATATTATTTATTGCGGTGCGAGGAATACCATGTCTGGGATATGGGTGCGCGGATTATATAGCAGGTTGCGAATATTAAATTCCTCGAAATGCATCTTCTCCGATGCAGACTTCTGCGATAGAAGACGAGATTAAACTCTGTATGACAGTCTATGAGGTCACGTTCGCCAGTCGACATGTGGCTGAGCTATTTTTAGCACCATTCGACTGTTTTTGGATTTTGCACTTCGTTTATAGAAGACGCTATGAATGGCTTTGGTGACGCACATGCGGATGGGCGGGGCCTTATGCCCTTATTTTGCAGCGGGCATCGACGTCATTGTCTGCGAGGGAAACGCCGTACTATACATGTTCATTGAAGAAGTAGTTCGGCCTGCAAGTTGCACTCCTACTTCGTGAATATCTTATCAAGCAGCGCCTCGTTTATGCACAGCTTTATCTTTAAGTTATGCCAAGTGCCTTCATTAATCAACCGTTTTCACATTGCAGCTACTATCGAGGCCTCGGTCACCATCCCAGAGAGGACAGCGCCCTCTACTGGCTACCAGGCGTCCTTCCCTTTCGCCTGCTCCACCTCGGACTCCCTGAGCAGCACCGCCAGCGGCATGGAGACGACTCGCATCCACTACCATGGCACGTTCACCACCAGGCCAGCGGTCAGCTCCAGCGCCCCTGGCGTGCAGGCTTCGCAGCTGCTGTCTCCGCTGCTGAGCATCCTCACCCAGGGAGGTCTCACTCCGGCTCAGCTCGCCCAGGCTGGATCTCTGTCTGTGCTAAGTGACAGCCAAGAGTTCACTGATGCCGAAGCCTTCTTTGGCAGTGCCCATGACCTGGCGCAAGACATTGCTGACGTTACGTCACCCATGCAACCCCTTTCGGTGTCGAGGGAGCAAAGCCCTGCTCCCCTCAGCACCCCTGCAACGCCCCAGGAGGCTCCCCTTTCGGCCGGACCTTCTCCCCAGCAACAGAGCTTTGAATGCAGCCGCCAGCCCACTCCGCTCTCGCCATCGGACAGCCCATCACCTGCTCACCCGCCGCAACAGCCGCAGCAGATGCAGCTGCCATTCTCAACCAGCTGCAGCTCAACTCACTCCACACCTGAGCCCCAGCCAGCATTCAGCCCGATGGAGCAAGCCTACAGCCCGATGGAGCAAGCCTACAGTCCGCCTTCATACTCTTCTTCAACAGCTGGCCGGCAGCTGGCCATGAAGCAGCCTCCGACCTACAGCAGCTGCAGCCTGCAGCAGCCAATTGAAGTGTCCCCGTGCACCCTGCAGCAAGGCTCCTCCTTCGGAGCGAGTACCTCGACCTCAGAGCCCTCATTCACGCTGCCTCAGTCCGTGTCCGTCTCCGAGGTGCTCACCTACTCCAAGAGCAGTTGGCCGGGCGTGCTTTCCCAGTCGAGTGAAGTGCCTGACTTTTCGGTTTTGCAGCAAGCGCAGCAGCCGATCATCAAGGAAGAGCCGGTTGACACGTATGGCATGGCGTCCGCCAGTGGTCCATTCGTGCAGCCGTCGACCAGCGGACTGGCGTTTCCCCAGCCACAACAGCCGATGAAGCTGCTACCGGTCAAGCCGCGCAAGTACCCGAACCGACCAAGCAAGACCCCGGTGCACGAGCGACCGTACGCCTGCCCGGTCGACGGCTGCGACAGACGGTTCTCGCGCTCTGACGAACTGACCCGGCACGTGCGGATTCACACGGGCCAGAAGCCGTACAAGTGCCGTGTGTGCATGCGGTCATTCAGCCGCAGTGACCACTTGACCACGCACATTCGTACGCACACCGGTGAGAAGCCATTCTCGTGCGACGTCTGTGGACGAAAGTTCGCTCGTTCAGACGAGCGCAAGAGGCACAGCCGAGTGCACCTGAAACAGAAGCTGAAGAAAGAAGCCAAGCAGCAGCAGCAGCAGCAACAGCAAGAACAGCATAGCCCGCCTGGTCCGTCTACTTCATGTATGCAGCCGTAGATCCTAGGGTGTTGACTCTTTTACTTGGCATTTGTAGTAGTTGGTATTCGGTAGCCTTGTCCTATGGACACATTCAGGCTTACACCGTTTCGCTGTTTTTTGAGCACCCGTTCGCGGCCGAGCATAGACTCGGCCGCAATGGAGCCCGCCTGAAACAGCTTGGTGGCCTCTGGGAGCCATGCATTCGCGCGCGGCCCTTGCACGCTGCACGTGCATGGTGACCTCAGCCCACCCCCGGGATACCCCCCCCGGCTACTCCTCTTCCCCGCAGTGAGCGGGGGTGATAGAGCACTGGGCTCGTAAGGGATCTTTTCTTCCCAATTTTTAAACTGGTTTTTTGTTGGTGGATATTTTGCAATATATTTTGTTGCTGGAAGTTTTAATTAATTTCTTTTGATTGAATCTTGTTTTGTTTTTGTTTATGTTCTCTTGTTTACCTATTGTTGTTTGACTTTCACGAAAGACAAAACCCGAAAAAGAAAGTTCATATTGTGGAAATGATTCTTTATTTTTATATCTGAAATAATATATAACCCCCCCTCCCCGTCTGTTTTAAATTTTAATCCCGGTGTGTAAACAAATTTCTTTCACTTTTCGATGTGATAAAAAAGTATATATATATATTTTTTTTATATAGATGTTCCACGATTGTTATTTTAAGTGTTATTTTTTTTGGAGTTTCTGTTTTTGGTGGTAGTCCTGTTATTTGGCTAATTAATACATTGTTAATTGTTTTTATTCGCGAATGCAGAAGATTCTGTTTTACTTCACATTATCAAAAACAAGAAACAGGAAAAAAGAAAAAGAAATTCGTTTTACACTTCATATCAAAACTTACTTTATATATTTTTGTTCATTTCTATACGTATATGAACAGCTGAATTCGATTCTCTTTGCCTATCTTAATTGTTATTATCTTAATATATATTTTAATATTTCTTTCTTTTTTTCTTTAATCCATCTTTTGTTTGCATGTTTTTAATTATTGTGTGATGATAATACTTTTAATTGTTGCGCTCAAAAGTTGATAATATTATATACTTCTATACTACGTATTTTTCATGATGTATAATTTTCGCTGTACATCATATTTTGTTTTACGTGTTTGTTTATCTATCAGTATGTTATGTGCTTATATATTGATTTTGTTCATTGTTCAAAACGATTTTACTCCCGGATTAAATATTAAGTTTTGTGCATTTAAATGGAATGTTCATTTTTCATTTTTTTTTTTCTTTCTTGTTTTTGATTATTTTTTTCACATTATTAATTTTCCATGATATTTCATCATCTAGAGCAATTGGCTGGCTCAATTCGCTCTTATTTTGTTTGTTATTTCTTAAGAAAAAAATAAAATGAAAACAAACATCGAGATACATAACGACTCAGGCTTCTCCTTTTCTCTTGTTTTTCTCTTTCGTATTTTACGATCATGGGATTTTTGGCAACAATCCAACAATTCGGCAAGTTCAAAGAGTTTGGTGATAACACAGCAATGTTCACCTGTGAGAATGTAATCGATTTGCCCGTCACTGATGACCTACAATCTATGCTTTTTTTTTTTACAATCTGGGTTTCAACAAACAACTTGAAAGTTATAACTAGGTCCAGATGTAGTAATGCACCAGCATAGCTATCGGCGACCACGTGACGATTCAACACGTACATCAGAAACTAAAAGGTGCGTTATGATTTTAGCCATCCCTATTGCAACATTCACAATTTTAAGATTTTAATTCCAGCTCGAAAATCGATGAATTTTGCGCTCTATGTTGACATCGTCACAGGAATCATCGTAAACAATAGCTGGAATTAGCCTCTTCCCCTCATCTCCCCTTTAAGTGCAATGACGTCATAAAGCAGTGACGTCACAGCCAGAACGCATCGCAAATAAGAACAAGAGCGTTGCCGCTGTTTGTACAAGTACAATATCACAGCGTTGACGTAGCGTTTATGTTCGCGTCACACGTGATGCTTATTTTGGGCGACGTTGCCCTTTTTTCCTGTCCGTGAGGTACGTGCTCCGGAAATACCTCCTCAGACAGACAATTTCCTCAAAAAGGCGATTAATTACCAATTATGACCGTTATATATGAATCAAGCAATTACTTGGAATTATAACAACAACAACAACAGCATTCCCGACTTGTGTGATGTATAGAAATTAGTCTCAATAAGACTATCAAACATACATAATATTTGTGTGAATGCATGTTCATCGATCTGTCCGGAAGTGTGGTCAGGAACAAGTGCGTTATGATTTTCGTTGCCGACGGCACAGATAACATGTGCTATTCTGCCATCGACGACATCATCATAATGTATCCAGTAAATGAAGGTCCGAGAAGTGCCGAACAAATTAGCAAAAGAAAAAGTACTTTTTGGGCATTCTATGCGGTGTTATCTTTTCTATAAATAGTGCTCAACAGTGACTAAAGCGTTAATATTTACCGACAGACGAATTTGATCCATTTTCCACTAGGTCTATAGGATATCTGTTGACGTTCAATTTCAATGACGTCAATCTGGCTATTTGATGTTACCAGGTCAACCAATTAGTCCGTCATTATGCTGTAACATAGTTACGTAACCTATGACGTAAACTCTGACGAAGTATGTGACGTTGGGTCATGTTCTATCTGTACTTGAGCTAAGTTGAGCACGCGCATTAAATGGCCCAAAATCTTCCTTTCCAATTGAACCAGTTTAGCCCCAAATGCGTCAAAGGTGTTTGCGAGACGCACTCAGATGTGTACGGTTCCTATCATTCCCATTTTTTTACTTGGACCGTCGAAGAAAAAAAAAAAAAAAAAAAAAAGACAAACTGATACTATATTTATATTTTTTTATTATAAAAATAAAAAAACAAATAAAAAATAATAATAAATGTACACGATGTGGTATTTCGTTTTGAAACTTAGTCTGTTGGTAGAGAATTCGATATTTTCATTCTTTCACACACCATCGACCTACACTTTTCAGAACGATGCATAACGCACTCTGAAAATTCGAAACAAGGAGACGATTTCGTAACGGATGTCCGTTACCTAATGAACTTAAGTCGGTAAGAACCTTATGACGTCTTTACTTTCATTTCAGAATCATTAAGTTGATTTCAGGCCGTAACACCACTACATTACTCAAGTCGACTTAATTTTCGTTTTAAGAATCGGGCCATGAAGTCTAAATCCTCAATGGCATTCTCTCATTGTTTTAAAGCCACGATTTGACAAACCACTGCATTGTCAAACGTGTCAAATTTGATATTCCAGTGTAGCCGATAGCTTGCCCTTGGGTGGTCCTTGAGCACAGAGCTCGAATCATCAAGTACTGAAGTTTCAATTACGGTACTACAATTGTATGACATGTAGCACAATTATGACCATCGGTATATAAGCACACATTGGATCTAAACGGATGCGACAAATTACAAACTCTGACAGCATGCGGATCTTGTCGGTTGCACTGCTGTTTTTGGCGTTCCATAATATCCATGGTCAAGACCTGGGTTCTGGAAATGAAAGGGGAGATGTGCAAGACTTGCTGGCCAAAGTGGAATCCCTCATCGAACGCATTGAGAGCCACGAAGGGTTGATCGACGAAGTGCTCGATGTTCTGGACACAGTAAACAGGAACGTCATCGAGATCAAAACAAAGGTTGAGGATACGGAAGGAGCAGAAGGGGAGGAGGAAGAGGAAATCATCACGGGTAGGTACCAGTCTAAAGTCCCAGTACTGATCAAAATAGTATTTCGGTCCCTTAAAGGGAGGGAGAACTGGTTAAAAATTGACTTTGAGTCGTTATTTGATGCACCATAAATGATTCCTATGCCTGGCCCACACAAGGAATATCATCGCTAACGATTTCGCGGGCGATATATTGCTAACTAGGCGTGACGTCAGCAGCTGTGATGAAACACCGAGTTCCCCATCTGTTACAATGGGCCTCGTCATATCAGCGTGTCCTGCGACTAAACCCTTGGATATTTTTTTATTTTCTTTTCGGAAATAGATAGAATAATCATTTTGCCACCAGTCAGGCGCGAAAAAAAAATATTTTTCGCTATTTTTCTTATTTTAACAAGCGATTTTCTAGGACACCTACCATGTTTCTCATCCTGAAACAGTAAAAAGGTCAGCCAGAGTGCACCACGCATGCGCTTTCGTTTCGTAAACAACAAAGATGTCCTTTTATGGCGAACATGCTCTGCTCTGATTGGCTGAAATCGATAGCTTCACGAGGGGAATGGGACCAATCAGCCATCAGCCAAACCAAGCCATCAGCTGACGTTTGCCTCCTATACTTCGCAATGGAAGCCATTCTCCCATAGGCGCAATGCTAACTCCGATATTCGGAATGCATTATTTCCTTACGCTTGCATCCAGGCATGGTGTTTTTGGCACGGAATGCTATCAATTGGTGCTATGAGTCAATAGAACATCACTTAAAATTTAGTTCCCCATCCCTTTAAGAGTAAAGCGGCTCTACGCTTGTATCAGTAGATGTAATTACATTCTATTACTATGACAATGGTTCATAATTATTGAGTTTTATGCGATGAATAATAAAGTATTCTTTCAATCATTACCAGTCCTTTATGACACGAAATCGGTCAAAGTTAAAAATGAAATGAAAAATCGCCGTTCGCATAAATTTCGACGTTCCGTTGCCATGGTGACGGCTGTGTTTACATTGAGAACAGTGCATTAAATAGGCGGTATTAAATCGCTCAGAAGCCATCTTGTTTGTCCGATTTTTGCAAACAAAAATTAATTTTCGGGATAATAATCAAACTTGGCTTCAGGTAATGAAGGTGATTAGAGCATAATTATTGCATTTGCTATAAACAAACCCTCGGTTAGCGTTCGGATGATCGACGCGGGGCTCACAATAGATGTGCTGGCCTGAGTCTTGAACTTCGTGTCACATCCTTGAGTTGCTTGCAGTGGACACCGATGCATTCAAAAATGTAACATATATACATGTAATACGGCTGTAGCACGAATTCCATTACCAAACAAAACAAAGTGACAACATGCTGACCCCTATTCATTCACACAGATCCGCTGAAGATTGGCAACTCTGAATTGCGTCTAGCTGGCGGTACGAGCAGAACAGGTCGACTGGAGGTCTACCATGCTGGAGAGTGGGGAACCGTGTGCGACGACGATTTCACGGACGAATACGCCGCTGTCATCTGCAAATCTCTTGGACTGCCGTGAGTTGACGAAAACATTTTGTCGGTTCGTTTATATGAATTCCTCGCCCATCATCAGGTTCGGAAATGCAAGAGAAATCCACAATTATGGATTAGGTATGGGTAAACCGATTCATCTGGATCAAGTTAACTGCGAAGGGGCCGAGCATGCAAGGCATTGCACACACGCCGGATGGGGAGTCAATAACTGCGAACATTATGAGGATCTTGGCATTCACTGTCAGTGATCTCAAAACTATATTATCAACATCCAATAAAATGAATAAACTAAACCGGAAATCATGAATTGCTTGGTTTGTGGCCTGAAAACATAACCAGTGACTTAACCTTAAGCTGTTTGTATTATGTGAGTGCCATTCCCTGCCCATTTCATGAAGATAAATATATTTCATAAATAGTAATCATCATCACTTTATTTATGCCATTCACACTGACATGTGGTTTTTTTATAACAATAATAATAATAATAATAATAATAATAATAATAATAATAATAATAATAATAATAATAATAATAATAATAATAATAATAATAATAATAATAATAATAATAATAATAATAATAATAATAATAATAATAATAATAATAATAATAATAATAATAATAATAATAATAATAATAATAATAATAATAATAAAACATATTTATGTAAAAAAAAAGAAGAAAAGAAAACGAAAAAAAAAAAGAGAGAAAAAAATTCGCTGCCTGATTGCATGTTTTTAATCCATGATTTTATAGAATGCTTTTTGCCTCACAAAATGCCTTTAATCCCCGATTTCAATGTTATAAATCCTGACTAAAAGCAACCTGTTATCACATCTAATTTTAATTTCCTATTAGTCATCCATCGAGTTCTTAATTCCAACTTCAAAATTATGTAATTAGTCATGTACACCATAAGTGTATCGATTGAGGAATGTAATAAGAACAATAACCAATAAGGATATAGCGTTCAGAGTGACTGTGGCACGCGTCTCTTGTGTTCAGCACATATTTCTTCGAGTCAGCACATATTTATGAAGAGAGCCCTGACGAAGGATTGGCGGATATGAATGGACAAGCCCCAAACGAATACTTAATCCCCGTCGACAGCACACCCGATGGACAATCAGGTAAGTGCGTTGTGACGTTATGCTTTGCTTGACTCTGGTTTTCTGGTGTGGCCTACTACTTCAACAAAGAACCGATCTTATCGCTTCTTCATTATGCTTTCCGTGTTCAGATTGAGCTCATCTCCTGTCGCGCAGCAAAGAGAGGAAAGCAAAGACGGAGATGCTGCTGAGTCACGAGTCTATGTTCAATTGCATGGTAGACGTCCCAGAGAAAATCCTCAATTCAAGCGACAATACTAATACCGGGTCAATACATGCATAATCTGTCAAGATTGACCATTTATTGTTTAATTATAATTGATAACATCTATACAGATTGTATTTAGAGATATTAATATGTAACTGCATTATTATGTATAATTATAGATTAAATAACACGTATTACATTGGGTGTGATGTATATATTTCTGCTGGTTGAGTTTGTTTAATATTAATTTCAGAATGTGGAGTGTCGCAGTGGTAATGCATGGTTTGGTAGTTCAATAGAAGAATCGAGATCTTGGGCATACTAGTATCCGGACCCATAGTAGTACAATGACACGCTTTGATAATGTCTGCGAGGGATGAAGTCCTTAAACTGCAGTCAATGAATGCGAACCTAATGAATACATATATCTTCAAGGATGTATTCAATTTCACCTCTTGTCAAGAGGGGGGGACTGAAAATTACTGTCTATGATGTCCCGAATGAGGTTAGCTTTAATTGCTGCTTCAAGATTAGAGGGCAAAGTAGAGCATGATTTATTTAAATTGAGGGATGTGATGCTTCTATTGTCTGACAGGAGGATGCTAGTGACAGAATTTATAGTGACGTTTCTGCTATGACGCAGTGTACAATGCATACGATGAAATCTATTTAACAGTTGATCTTTCAGAGGAGCAGTGCCTATTTATGGGGGTAACAAATTGCGATGAGTTCTCAACAGAAGGTTCAGAAAAAAGCGAATCCCTCTGTTATATTTCACACATATATTATCAATGCACGACTGACTCAGATTCCATGCCTGTGAACCATAGAACGCCATACAATAGGCTTTAAACAACTTAACTATAACATCTAAACAAACACCTCTAAAATTGGTTTTCAATGAATTGACGTGAAAAAAATAATCACTGATCTTGCGAATACTTTCTGGTCCTTCGTCGAGATCAAAAGAAACAATATTGCCTAAATGCTTCACCTGCTTTACACATTTAACTTTCTTTCCACAAAGAGTGATATTGGACACACTGTGAGTGATAATTGCAATTATTATTGCATAACTTTACTTCGCTGACTTATCGATCTCCATGGATTTATGGGCTTATTCGTCTTATTGGATTCCCGCTACTCTGCTTCTTCGGGGTGTAATTTTACGCAATTGCACTACGCACTCTGCGCATGTGTGTGTGCCAACATGGTGAGTGCCTTTTCTAATTTGCTGGGGATTCGGATGCTTTCATATATCCGTCAATAGTGGTTAAGATTTCACAGAAAGACCTTAAGGAGCTATAATTATATAATATACTTGGAGCAACACACGATACATTGTATCTGTTATTGTAACCTTTCATGGAAAAAAAATGGAAGCCGTTATTTGGATGAGAGAAACACAATGCAAAATTAATAATAATAATAATAATAATAATAATAATAATAATAATAATAATAATAATAATAATAATAATAATAATAATAATAATAATAATAATAATAATAATAATAATAATAATAATAATAATAATAATAATAATAATAATATGATTTATTCACCAGAAAAATAAATGGTAATTGATGAAGGAACAGAAAAAGAGAAAAAAAATCAACAACTCCCCCCCAGAAAAAAAGAAAAAAAAAAAGAAGAAAAAGAACATCAATCAGGCACTAGAGAAATGAAATTTAACATGATTAGAATTTCGTGAAATGACATGAAAGGTGACGAATGAGATTTCATTTGCAGAAGTTCTATTAATAATTTAGAATGAACAAAAGTGGAGTGATCAATTTCTGAGAGGCAAGTATCAACTATCAAATTACGTAATGTTTTAAAGTCATGTGAGTTAATTTCAGAAATATTTTTATTTTGAATTATATTGAGATAAAGATTGGAGATTTGACGCAACTATTGAGGTGCTAGGGGTTTCATTCACGAGTAAACGACATGTAGAGACCAAACTGTTCTCACTCTTAATTAACTTGAGGTAAAAAAAGAAAAACGTGATAATAATTTTAATCTTACGTCAATAACATTTAACACATGTGGTAGAAATTTTGATCTTGTTCTTGAATTAAGGCCTAAAAGTTTTCTCACCGCTTTCCTCCAGTAAATACAAAAATCTTCTAAACTATTTATATCGAGTTTCCATAGAGGAGAACCATAGTAAGAGGTACAATAAAATAGAAAACATAAAGTGTCGAAATATGAAAAAAAAAAATAAAAAAATAAAAAATAAAAATTACAAACTAACATATTGACTCGAGCATTTAGATCCTGCATTGCCTTTTTCATGTTAAATTTATTTGCATCCTGCCCAATAAAAGAACCCAGGTGTAGAGCACGATCAGTATATGGAATGGCCGCGTTATTCAAGACAAGGTTGTGTAAACGGTAGTTTTTTTTTCTAAAAGGATTGTTTAAGACTATAACATTGCTTTTGGTGCTATTAAAGAGAACATGGAATTCACTGGCGAACTGCTCGCAAATGTCGAGTAGAGATTGAGCTGATTTGAGAGTCGGAGCGATCAACGTTATGTCGTCGGCATAACTAACAGCTCCAACAAAAACATTCCCAACATAACATCCGAGTCTGCTTTCTTTTAAACGGATTAAGAGGGAGTCCATGTAGACGCAGAACAATACTGGCGATAAAACAGCCCCTTGCTTAATTCCATTACTACAACGAAAAGATGATGATACTTTATTCTGCCATTTGACTGCGAGCGATTGTGAAGAGTACATATTTAACACGAGCTTAGTTAATAATGGACATAGACCACGACTCCTCAATAGGTTGAGTTAGTATCCTATATGCTAAAGAGAGTAGCGCAAAGTAAGATTTGAACGCCTTTTTGTTTCTTAGAATCAAGAGCCTCTGCTATCTTTTAACATGGGAAAATCATACCCAACTGCAGTAAATTCAGTATAACTTCGCCAATCGTGCATGAAAACCCTTAAAGCCGACTGTTATTTCTTCCTTAGATATTTCTTCATCGGGGAAAAATATTTTTGGGCCCATTTTCGATTTTTAACTCTCGTAATCAAAAATTGAATCGACGCGAGAATCGATAAAATCATAACGCCGAATTCCAACAATTTTTGAAAAATTCCGAAATCTATACTTTTCTCGATTCACTTTATAATTACGAGAGTTGAAAATCGCGAATGGGCCTAAAAATATTTTTTTCTCGATGAAGAAATATCTAAGGAAGAAATAACAGTCGGCTTTAAGGGTTTTTATGCCCGATTGGCGAAGTTATACTGAATTTACTGCGGTTGGGTATGATTTTTCCATGTTAAAAGATAGCGGAGGCTCCGTTTCTAAGAAACAAAATGACGCCCATGTTCTAAATTTCCAGGAGCCCGGTTTGCGCTACTCTCTTTAGCATATAGGATACTAGGTTGAGTAGCTTTGGTGTCATCATGGTTTGGAAGCAAAATAACTAATAATAAATATATATCCATGTTTAATAAAACACATCACTCATTCAGGTAGCAAACTCAGGAAAAGCATCACATTTATTTTGTCCTAATATTAGTATTGATTAAAAGGCTAAAAAAAAAAAAAAAAAAAAAAAAATGAAAGGACAGGAAACTACTGCTAATAATAATCACTAGCAAAACAAAGTACCACTTATTCAGCTCATAATAGTTCCAAATGGAATGATCTGGCAGAAGGTGCCGTCACCAGTAGTTCCCTCGGGGCAAGCACCACAGACGAACCCTGTTCCAGGCGCCCTGATGTCCCAGCACTTCACACCAGGGAAGCAGCTGTTCACTGTGCATCCCATGATATCTGCAATTATTATAGGTCAAACATGATGACACCAAAGCAACTCAGAATACTTGCCAATGTCGCATGCAGGTCCTTCCCATCCGCTCTCACAAATGCAATCGCCGGTGCCAGCATGGCATTTCCCATGCACGCATTCACTGCAATTGCTCTTGCATTGCTGACCGTACGTTCCGGATGGACAAACTGCATAAAGAGTTAATGCTGAATGAAGCAGATTAACTGGATAATGTTCACCTTTGCATATTGAAGCACCCTCAAAGTTGGATGTAGTGCCCAGTGGACATTGTAGACACGTGTGCTGCTTTGACAGAGGTTGATAGAATCCAACCGGACAGGGCAGACACATATTGTTGCGCAGGAAAGTCCCCGGTTGACAAGGTACTGGGAAATGGATTGCCCATTTAAGGCTCGGGAAGCAAAACAAAGTACTCACCACACAGCTCATTCTCAGAAATCATACCCTCTTCGCACTCACTACGAACGTCCTTTGTTGTGATGCCTTGAGACTCAAACTTCCGAGATGCGGCCTCGAAGTGAACGTTGGATGGTGTTTTGTAAATGGCATCAAGCTGTCTCTTGCTGAAGAGCACAGCAGCTCGAAGGAAACGCTTGTATGTCTTCTCACACAAAGCGTTGCAACGGTGCTGGGGGATCCGCAGAAGCAGACAGATCTGGTCACAGTCCAGAAGCCGATCTTGGGGCTTGTATGCAGTAACATCCATCCGGATATCGACATCAGAGACATCTTCTTCGATTTCCACGCCATCAACATCACGCCTCTTGCGTCTTCTGGTCGCACCACATATAATGCCAACATTTGTGATGTCGCATACTTTGGTAGTCTTCTTCATGCACACTCCATTTTCAGTGAGCATATCTGTAAAGTACTGCTTAACTTCTTCTTGCTCAGCTGGAGTCAAATCTTCACATGCAGAGGTCAAGTAAAACGAGTCAGCTTCAATTCGGAAATCTGGGAACAGTTCCTCTGCAAGTAGAAAGGGTGATGAGCGAGTATTTTAGTCGAATTTGAAGCATACCTATGCATGGCTCAATGGGCTCCTCTCTTTCTTCGTGAGACCACAAGTACCCTGTACTGGGACCACAGTACTCATAATTGTTGACTCTGGAAGGAAACTCATAGCCTGGATTGCACCGAACTGCGCACTGCTGTGAGTTCTCCTCATAATACCAGTGACACACCAACGCTCCCTGCTCAGGAGCATCAACCCTTGTGAGGTTTCGACAAGTCTGGTCAACTAAAATACAACGCAGATAGAAGTAAGACAACCAGTGCTGACATTGACTTGCAACTTACGAATGCACGAATGTTTGTCAAGTGGATTGATGATGTGACCTGTGATGGAGCAATCACACTCGTAACCACCTTCTTTGTTTTCGCACAAATCAGAGCACGGTCCCTTTCCACCATTTTCTTCACATTCGTTGACGTCCTCACAGGGTCCACCAGGTGGACCGGCATAGCCATCATCACAAACACAGCCTTCCTCTGACTGTGCATCGGACGTCGTGTGCGAGTGGTGTGGGCATGGGAGGCACACCAGCTCATTCCCTTTGAATGTGTTTATGGGACAGGCTATTTGAGGAAAACTCAGTGTAAAGGAAACCATAATTTGGGCAAAACATTATACTCCTCACCTTGGCAGACAGGATTGGTTCCACTCCAGACCCCATCTTCCAGGCATTGCCGCTTACTGGTGCCTGTTGATAGAACGTATCCGGCATTACAATCCGCCTGGCATATGGAACCCAAACGGTTGTCGCAAGTCGGCATAGATCCAAACGTCGGGGCAGTCAAGGGGGAGCAGCGTATCTCTGCAAGTATCTTAGATATGCCTGATATGCATTGACGGTTTTATCTACCTTGACAAACTCCCTGGTCATCAGCTTTGTATCCATGGTTACAAATGCATTGGTCAACTGAGCTACTGCCTGGTGTTACAGTGTGAGTGTTGGGAGGACATTTCTGACAGGGCGAGTCCAGGTGGGTGTTTGATTTGTAGGTGTTGGCAGGACATGCTGGATTGAGAGTCATATATTTAAATACTGAGATGCCAAATAAGACATAACTTACCGATACATTCTGGAACGGGGGCAGTCCACGTGCCTGTGCTATCGCAGTGAAGCTTTGATGCACCTTTGAGAGTGTATCCAGCAAAGCAAGAGTATGTGACATTATGGAGATACTGGTAGATGCTGCCATCCTTGGAACCTTTTTGGGGCACACCGGGCTCTCCACAAATGACCGCTGAATATAATAGAAATAGAAATATTCGTTATTCAAGGGGGCATTATCCACCTTCGCAAGTTGGAGGTTCGGCATCCCACACTCCCCCTCCTCCAATTATTATGGTTTCTGAGCTCTCCAGGCACTTCAGCTTTTGTTTGCCTTCAAGGCGGAATCCAGGGTCACATCGGATGGTGACGTAGCTGCCATACACATACGCCTCTTTCACAGGCAGAGCTCTGCCGTGTCGAGGATCAACAGGAGGTTCACAGGAAATAGCTACAGAGAAAATTATATTAGGTTCTTAAACAATATCCATGTTACTCAGTGCTTACGGCTGCACACTGTGTCATGACCACTCCATCTTCCACTAGCGAGGCATGTACGCGTCGTTGAGCCAATGAGACGATATCCAGGTGAGCACGACAGCTGAACCACGCCATCTAAACTGAAGTCACCACCCACAATTTCTCCATACAGCGGGTATCCCGGATCTCCACATGATGCCTCTGTATTGTACATGTATGTATTACGGTCAAATCTTACAGCTAAACATCAATGAGCTCACCAACACACAAGGGCTGGAATCCAGTCCACGCAGCCAGCTGGTTGAGCTTGCCACAACGACGGATTTCTGGCCCAACCCGTGTGTATCCTGGATTGCATGTGTACATGATTTCCTGGCCATATATGTAAGTATCCAGTCTGTGCAAAGAAAGAATTGAGATGCATGAGTATGTTTAGTGTATTATCTTACTTGTTAATGATGTCACCATTCTGAGGTATATCTGGCATGGAGCATTGAAGTGCTGCAAATTTATCATGTTTGTAGAGACCAGTCGTATCATTGAGGTGGAAGCAACTTACACACACAGCTTGGCTTGCTGCCAGACCAATTGCCATTTGCCTGGCAGATGATTTCACTGTTTCCATTCAATGAGAATCCATCATCACACGAGAAAGTAGCAACAGTGCCAAAGATGGCCGGAGAAGTACCGTCAATGTCGCCATTTGTTGGACGACCAGGGTAGTTACATCTGACCTCTGATAAAATAATTGCACATGCCCATATGGACTTTATAAACCCTTGTACTGACCTAAATTGCAGCATGATCCCTTTCTCCCCTCAGGACAAGCACAGCTTCCTCCACTGGGAGTCCCTCCGTGGCCACAGCCGGGATTGCACGTCGCTGACTGCTGCAGCGTCTTTCCACATCTGAATCCTTCTCCACAGCCACCGGAAATGGTCTCTTGACGCTCTCGAGTCATGGTGCCTCCTCCACACTGTGCTGTACAGGCAGACCATGGAGACCATTCTCCAACGCAGTTTTCGAAACAGAACTGTCGTGTCATCCTTGCCATTTGTTCCCTGGATTTCAGTGAACGATGTACTTACTAGAAGTCTTTTTTTCTCGGTAAATATACCTGTGGCGATTTTCTGCTTCCTTGTCCTCGTTTCCTCCGCCGAATAGTCTGCCAATAAAACTCCCAATTGCAGCTCCAGCGGGCCCTCCAATAGCATATCCGATGCCTTGCAGAGCGAGTGACACTATTTTGTCACTCCTCTTCTTCCGCGAGAGGGTAGAGAGGGCAGTCGATTCCTTTGCTTGTGTCGTCTCCAAGCAACAGAAGAGAATAAAGCAAACTGTGGTAAGCAGCCACACCGCTGTCTTTGCTCTCATCTTTCATTGATTACACAGTTCGATCAAAAAAAAAATTAATCTGGAAAAGAAACATAATTAGTCCAATCTAAGTCCAGCAAAAACTCTTAGACTATAAACTAATAATAATACATGTAATAACAGTGTGTATATAATTCATCTTATTATGAATCTTAATCCAGAAGCCAACACATATGACCTTATACTGATAATTAATTTTATTATAATTCAATTCAATACAGTTTATAATGGGGGGGGGCACATTATTGTATATGAAACTATGATACAGCAAGAGTATTACATGTTTGACATGACACATGTGTGATGTCCAGAATAGACAAGCAGTCTAATAGAATATTCGAAATACAAATTGCCTGAATGACATTCGCATTAAAATGCAGACCCCCTTACCTGCACAACTTGTCCCATGAGCAGAAATTACACCATACGAGATGCTCTTATAGCACCCGGACGTAATATTTTAACCTCGAATGAAATAATTTCAACCGGGAAGTCGAATGCGTAAATAGCACGAAACAGGATATGACCCCTGGAGCGAGGTAAATTTGCTTAGCAGTATAACTTGAGCTTTGTATCAAATACTGTGTGTCAGAAATGTAAAGCACACAGTTTTGATTTCTGTAGTAGATCTTATAGTGAAACATAATTGATTCTGTGATGCTTTGAAATCAGGGCACTGTGCTTGACCTGGTTCTGTTCATATCAAATAAGCTCAGAGAACCGATTCTCTAAAGTATTCCATTCGTCCACAGAATTCAGGCCCGTAGTCAGCCCTCAGAGTTGGATGGATCACAGACTTAATTGTGGACTCTTTTAATTGAGTCGAGGTGGCAAGTGCCGAAAGCACTTGCATATTTTTGAAAATTTTGAAAATAAGGAAGCAAAACTATGCAATCTGAGAATAAAAAAAAAAAAACGTCATTTAATATATATGAGCACATTTCTCAAGATATAAGGATTGGAATAGACAGTTGAGGGACTAATGTATCATTGCGTTACGCTTCAGTTGATTTGTTACCCAGGCAACAACAATCCTTGTAGCAAAAGGGGCACAATTGGTTGTTAAGAAATGTTTATTCTGAAGCAAAGTCAGAAGATGGACCAAGGTTTAAGTATGTTAAAAGATGCACTGAAGACGGCAGACATAAGTTAACAGCTAAAACAAATTCAAACAGAATTGAAACTAATTTTATGTGAATAAACGCCAGAAGGCCTACATTGCACCTTGAGGTACACAAATACTACACACCACTAAATCACAGCCTCAAGTAAGTTGCAAGGTAATCCTTGAAAATGATACACATGATAGGGGACTAAAGTTGCCCCAAACAGGTCACAATTATTGTGAAAACAAAGAATTGTAGAAAGTGACATGAGTATAGAATAAAACATACTAGGTGTCTTCTGGTTCTGGGGTTACAATGGACTTCAAGGGATGGGGAACTAAATTTTAAGTGATGTTCTATTGACTCATAGCACCAATTGATAGCATTCCGTGCCAAGAACACCCTGCCTGGATGCAAGCGTAAGGAAATAATGCATTCCGAATATCGGGGTTAGCATTGCGCCTATGGGAGAATGACTTCCATTACGAAGTATAGGAGGCAAACGTCAGCTGATGGCTTGGTTTGGCTGATGGCTGATTGGTCCCGTTCCCCTCGTGAAGCTATCGATTTCAGCCAATCAGAGCAGATCATCTTCGCCATAAAAGGACATCTCTGTTGTTTACGAAACGAAAGCGCATGCGTGGTGCACTCTGGCTGACCTTTTTACTGTTTCAGGATGAGAAACATGGTAGGTGTCCTAGAAAATCGCTTGGTAAAATAAGAAAAATAGCGAAAAATATTTTTTTTTTCGCGCCTGACTGGTGGCAAAATGATTATTCTATCTATTTCCGAAAATAAAATAAAAAAATATCCAGGGGTTTAGTCGCAGGACACGCTGATATGACGAGGCCCATTGTAAAAGATGGGGAACTCAGTGTTTCATCACAGCTCCTGACGTCACGCCTAGTTAGCAATATATCTCCCGCGAAATCGTTAGCGATGATATTCCTTG
>KB304086.1:43685-66187 GCA_000328365.1 Capitella teleta | reverse complement strand
AACAATATCCATGTTACTCAGTGCTTACGGCTGCACACTGTGTCATGACCACTCCATCTTCCACTAGCGAGGCATGTACGCGTCGTTGAGCCAATGAGACGATATCCAGGTGAGCACGACAGCTGAACCACGCCATCTAAACTGAAGTCACCACCCACAATTTCTCCATACAGCGGGTATCCCGGATCTCCACATGATGCCTCTGTATTGTACATGTATGTATTACGGTCAAATCTTACAGCTAAACATCAATGAGCTCACCAACACACAAGGGCTGGAATCCAGTCCACGCAGCCAGCTGGTTGAGCTTGCCACAACGACGGATTTCTGGCCCAACCCGTGTGTATCCTGGATTGCAAGTGTACATGATTTCCTGGCCATATATGTAAGTATCCAGTCTGTGCAAAGAAGGAATTGAGATGCATGAGTATGTTCAGTGTATTATCTTACTTGTTAATGATGTCACCATTCTGAGGTATATCTGGCATGGAGCATTGAAGTGCTGCAAATTTATCATGTTTGTAGAGACCAGTCGTATCATTGAGGTGGAAGCAACTTACACACACAGCTTGGCTTGCTGCCAGACCAATTGCCATTTGCCTGGCAGATGATTTCACTGTTTCCATTCAATGAGAATCCATCATCACACGAGAAAGTAGCAACAGTGCCAAAGATGGCCGGAGAAGTACCGTCAATGTCGCCATTTGTTGGACGACCAGGGTAGTTACATCTGACCTCTGATAAAATAATTGCACATGCCCATATGGACTTTATAAACCCTTGTACTGACCTAAATTGCAGCATGATCCCTTTCTCCCCTCAGGACAAGCACAGCTTCCTCCACTGGGAGTCCCTCCGTGGCCACAGCCGGGATTGCACGTCGCTGACTGCTGCAGCGTCTTTCCACATCTGAATCCTTCTCCACAGCCACCGGAAATGGTCTCTTGACGCTCTCGAGTCATGGTGCCTCCTCCACACTGTGCTGTACAGGCAGACCATGGAGACCATTCTCCAACGCAGTTTTCGAAACAGAACTGTCGTGTCATCCTTGCCATTTGTTCCCTGGATTTCAGTGAACGATGTACTTACTAGAAGTCTTTTTTTCTCGGTAAATATACCTGTGGCGATTTTCTGCTTCCTTGTCCTCGTTTCCTCCGCCGAATAGTCTGCCAATAAAACTCCCAATTGCAGCTCCAGCGGGCCCTCCAATAGCATATCCGATGCCTTGCAGAGCGAGTGACACTATTTTGTCACTCCTCTTCTTCCGCGAGAGGGTAGAGAGGGCAGTCGATTCCTTTGCTTGTGTCGTCTCCAAGCAACAGAAGAGAATAAAGCAAACTGTGGTAAGCAGCCACACCGCTGTCTTTGCTCTCATCTTTCATTGATTACACAGTTCGATCAAAAAAAAAATTAATCTGGAAAAGAAACATAATTAGTCCAATCTAAGTCCAGCAAAAACTCTTAGACTATAAACTAATAATAATACATGTAATAACAGTGTGTATATATTCATCTTATTATGAATCTTAATCCAGAAGCCAACACATATGACCTTATACTGATAATTAATTTTATTATAATTCAATTCAATACAGTTTATAATGGGGGGGGGCACATTATTGTATATGAAACTATGATACAGCAAGAGTATTACATGTTTGACATGACACATGTGTGATGTCCAGAATAGACAAGCAGTCTAATAGAATATTCGAAATACAAATTGCCTGAATGACATTCGCATTAAAATGCAGACCCCCTTACCTGCACAACTTGTCCCATGAGCAGAAATTACACCATACGAGATGCTCTTATAGCACCCGGACGTAATATTTTAACCTCGAATGAAATAATTTCAACCGGGAAGTCGAATGCGTAAATAGCACGAAACAGGATATGACCCCTGGAGCGAGGTAAATTTGCTTAGCAGTATAACTTGAGCTTTGTATCAAATACTGTGTGTCAGAAATGTAAAGCACACAGTTTTGATTTCTGTAGTAGATCTTATAGTGAAACATAATTGATTCTGTGATGCTTTGAAATCAGGGCACTGTGCTTGACCTGGTTCTGTTCATATCAAATAAGCTCAGAGAACCGATTCTCTAAAGTATTCCATTCGTCCACAGAATTCAGGCCCGTAGTCAGCCCTCAGAGTTGGATGGATCACAGACTTAATTGTGGACTCTTTTAATTGAGTCGAGGTGGCAAGTGCCGAAAGCACTTGCATATTTTTGAAAATTTTGAAAATAAGGAAGCAAAACTATGCAATCTGAGAATAAAAAAAAAAAAACGTCATTTAATATATATGAGCACATTTCTCAAGATATAAGGATTGGAATAGACAGTTGAGGGACTAATGTATCATTGCGTTACGCTTCAGTTGATTTGTTACCCAGGCAACAACAATCCTTGTAGCAAAAGGGGCACAATTGGTTGTTAAGAAATGTTTATTCTGAAGCAAAGTCAGAAGATGGACCAAGGTTTAAGTATGTTAAAAGATGCACTGAAGACGGCAGACATAAGTTAACAGCTAAAACAAATTCAAACAGAATTGAAACTAATTTTATGTGAATAAACGCCAGAAGGCCTACATTGCACCTTGAGGTACACAAATACTACACACCACTAAATCACAGCCTCAAGTAAGTTGCAAGGTAATCCTTGAAAATGATACACATGATAGGGGACTAAAGTTGCCCCAAACAGGTCACAATTATTGTGAAAACAAAGAATTGTAGAAAGTGACATGAGTATAGAATAAAACATACTAGGTGTCTTCTGGTTCTGGGGTTACAATGGACTTCAAGGGATGGGGAACTAAATTTTAAGTGATGTTCTATTGACTCATAGCACCAATTGATAGCATTCCGTGCCAAGAACACCCTGCCTGGATGCAAGCGTAAGGAAATAATGCATTCCGAATATCGGGGTTAGCATTGCGCCTATGGGAGAATGACTTCCATTACGAAGTATAGGAGGCAAACGTCAGCTGATGGCTTGGTTTGGCTGATGGCTGATTGGTCCCGTTCCCCTCGTGAAGCTATCGATTTCAGCCAATCAGAGCAGATCATCTTCGCCATAAAAGGACATCTCTGTTGTTTACGAAACGAAAGCGCATGCGTGGTGCACTCTGGCTGACCTTTTTACTGTTTCAGGATGAGAAACATGGTAGGTGTCCTAGAAAATCGCTTGGTAAAATAAGAAAAATAGCGAAAAATATTTTTTTTTTCGCGCCTGACTGGTGGCAAAATGATTATTCTATCTATTTCCGAAAATAAAATAAAAAAATATCCAGGGGTTTAGTCGCAGGACACGCTGATATGACGAGGCCCATTGTAAAAGATGGGGAACTCAGTGTTTCATCACAGCTCCTGACGTCACGCCTAGTTAGCAATATATCTCCCGCGAAATCGTTAGCGATGATATTCCTTGTGTGGGTCAGGCATAGGAATCATTTTTGGTGCATCAAATAACGACTCAAAGTCCATTTTTAACCAGTTCTCCCTCCCTTTCAGTTCCAGCCGCCTGGGATGCTTATGAGCAAATATATCAACAACCTTATCTTTGTCGACATGCATATCATAATGTACATGAATGAGTGCTAAAGATGACAGAAGCTCATTCCCCATGCGTGCGTGATGCGTGATGGGGTTTTACGGCTCCACCTAAACCAATCGGATGATACGGGAGCCAGAACAGAAGGCCTGGGACCGCGGTTTCCCCCTACTCTTATCGATAAACCCCAAGGGTTCTTTATCCTGCATACCACCATAGACAGTAGTACACAGCGCCCGGCCTTGTTACGCAGTTGGGCAGCACTGCAGAGTCACCGAAGAATTACAATTATAACGGGTTACAATTATAATTCACAATCATAACGCCCATGGCCTGATCGGGTCTCAAACCCGGGACCTCGACCGCCACGGCCGGCATAGGATTGCCGTCAGCCGGTTTATCCGACTGAGCTATTCGGTGCTCCTCTCACTCCCCATGCTGGCTCGCAATTAAATGTGAAGCCTACGCAGGGACTAGCATAGGAGGACTAGCACACTCACATGATGTGACAGGAATAGAACAAGCAATTTTTAACAGAACAAGAATGTTGGGGAAATACACTTGTTAAAAAGTTCAATGACTTGGGCGGGAGAATAAACAGGATCCTTCTCAGCTTGAGCACTGCAAGAAAAAAAGAAAAAAAAAAAAAATTAAAGATTTTTTTTTCTTCTACTTCTTCCGATTTTTTTTTTTACATATAGCTTAGTCATTTCCATCATTGACGATGGAACGTCATCAGGACGAGCATAAACAACTCAATCAAGATAGCGAAAATGTGTGCGCAGAGCGGCAAAACTACATCCGGGTTCCCGCAAGTCACCCGTTATGATGAATCGCAATTGAATCCGTTATGAAAATTTGCCCCGACTCCGATCGATTGATCGAGTCCGCCATTGTACTGAGACCTCATATGGCATGCTCACTGGAAGTTGAGCGAATTTAATTAATTGAATTGTTTAATTATATTTAAGACACCATAAATAATTGTTATAATTTATGAATGGACAATGGATTTAGCTCAATCGTATATAATTAACTGCAACTTTTTTATTTCTGTCTGGAGAGTGGACTTTTCCTCAGGAAATGGGTGGTTCGTACACACCCGTCATCAGGAATAGAATAGAACAATTATAAATCCCCTGGCTATGGGCCTGGAATTGATTCTGTTGAGGATCTCATAGTTCAACAGAATCGATTCTGTGATGCTTTGAAGTTAGGGTGAAATGCTTGAGATGGTTCTGTTCGTATGAAATAAGCTCACAGAATCGATTCTCTAGAGTATTCCATTCGTCAACAGAATTGATTCTGTGTAGGATCTTATATTACAACATTAATGATTATGTTAAGCAGTGATGACAATACGAAGTACTTCCAAGTGGTTCTGTTCGTATGAAATAAGCTCACAGAACCGATTCTCTAGACTATCCCATTCGTTCACAGAATTGAATCTGTTGAGAATCTTATAGTTCAACAGAATTGATTCTGTTCGCATTGAATTAGGCCTCAGAATCGATTCTGTAGAATTGGATACACCCACAGACTCGAGACTGTTATTAAACTCCTGTAACTTCACAGAACTGAATCTGTTACCTATGTGATAGTCTACAATTAGCCCCCCTCGTTGTTGTGTGTGTGTACGCCCCTCTGATTCATGATGGCATTTTTTTCGCAGCCAACACATTTTCGCACGACATCGGAAATAAATTTTCTCCTTATTCGATGCGTTATGAATTTAGCGAACTTCGAGCGGCTTTTTCTGTGAGCGATCAATTCATGCTATAGAGTATCTCTGGTTTAAGAGTGGTCAATGCGATCTCCTCATTCGATTCTGTTGCTTCCCAGACTCGCCTTCACCTTCTAACGAGTTTCTTATTCAAAATATTAACTGAATTTTAACCAATTTCTACCCTCCCCAAAGAACATAAAAATTACACTGGAATCACCGTTGAAAGGACGTATCGTTAATTAAAACGTACTCCTGCCTGGAAGAACGGTATTAAAAATAAAATCCTATCAATTTGCAATGTATACATTTTCCCTTAATTAACTAATTAAGTTGATTAACTTCTTATAACTTTAATTAAGAGTTATAAAGTGCTAATTAATAGTATAATGTGCTAATTGGAGTTAGTATGTACGGTCTTTCTATATTCATGTGAATAACAAAACAGACTCCATTTGAGTTTATGTCTTTTGTTCACTGGCCTCGGTTTGATAAACCAGTCAGTCAGTCAGTCACCCATTTATCAGAGGAATTATTTATCGTTGAAAGCTGGCTTCGAACCTCCAGTAGCCAGCCAAGGCGAGCACACGCTAACCCCTCAACCACCACTTCTCATTTAATCGCGACCCTAAGGTAAACACTTTCTTTTTGGGTATCCTTATACAAGTTTACATTGTACACCGAGTGTACCTAAAACCCGAACTCAAGATAATTGTAATTATTATTGAAAAGTAGAGGGCGCTAAACGTTAAACTTTTCAACATGACGGTAAATCAGAGTGAATATTATAGAGACCCAGAATACGGGCTCACGTAAATTATGTATTAAAAATGTATTAAAAAGGGATGGGGGTAAATTTGTCTGAATGTCATTGGCGTTGTTTTAATTGTAGGGGTAGAGGGACGTTTCAAAAAGCTTTATAAATTCATGATCGCTTATTATATTGATATTTAGAACATATGTATAATGTTTTATTCCTGTATCTGTTTTGATAATTTACATTTTACCATTCCATATTATTTTATTGGTATACTATTTGGTATTATCTGTATCTTGGTGTCTGTTTGTTTGGTGTAATTGTTAATTTATTGAATTTATAATTGTTTAGCTCATTGATTTGTTGAAGAACCCGTATTTTGCAATTGTGAGTTGGATACAACCCCTTATTTGCATATTATGGTTCATATTATGATAATTTGCATATTACCATTCTAAATGATATCATGGGTATAATATTTGGTATTCTTTGTATCGTTTTTTTTTTGGTGATACTTCATAATCGGTTTGAATAGTGTATTTATTTATTCATCTATTGATTTTATAATTTGGATATTGCATTTATCATTGGAAACCCCCTAGTTGCATATTGTTGTACATATTATAAATTGCATTTTACTGTGAATGTTCTCAATTTCAATGCTTGTATCCCAAGAAATAAATCTTTGTGTGACATCAATTGACATTTTAGTCTCTTTTCAATTTTTTTTTCAAATCAATTCTAACTCTGTCGATGTTAAAATAGTACTTCTTTTGCTCTTTTTATTGGGACTATTTTCATTGCGTGGATGTTTATTTTGAATGTGATGTAAACAAGATGGCGTTCTTCATTTCTGTGCCAAACGAGTCGAGTTGACAAGTTCACTCAATTTGTTATCAATTCTTATCCTCAGTCTTTTTCCACGATTACAGTTCATTTTCCTTATTGTTAATATTATTCCATATTTATCCATATTTTTACTACATTTCCTTGTGTTTTAGCTCCCCCCTCCGGGTGTCTGGGTAATTCTAAGGGCATGTATCAAAAACTTTATTGAAATGACAGCAGTTCAATACAAAATCACCGAATATTCAGCACTGACGAAAGGCATTCACCGTATGATGAAGACGAGCAGGAGGGCGGCCAGTAGCAACCCTTGAAGACCGGCTTCGTCCCTCGGCGCGACTCCTGCCATATAGCGGGCGTTCTCAACTACAAAATAGAAGAAGTATCACAACGCATCAAGAGCGACATTCGTGACTTACCGGTTACATTCATAACGCAGCCGGCGACTGAAAAAGAATGAGCGAGAGATTTCTGGAAGATTTGTAGAAAAAGGTTGGCAACTTCAACTCCGCATTCTCTGTTGACTGCGATGGTACAGCCAATACCCTCGTTAAATTTTCTAGGAAATACACAACACAACGTATATCAAGAGTCATGACATAATATGCGTTGGTTGGGTTACCTGCATACTTCAGAGGCGTTAGAAGTCAACGTTGACGGAATTGTGTCGGTACACACTGCTGTCTTGGGTTCCACTCTCAAGAGGCATGGCAGGTGTTGCAGGTAAACTGTAAGGAAGAATAAAGAGTGCGTTATGACACGGGGTACGTTATGATACTAGTATGATGCTGGATCCAAAGATAGCTTTTCAATTCTTTTCAATGGACCCACCTGTTTTCGTGGAATCCATGCAGATATAATCGAAGGCGTCGACAACGCTGAACCAGTGAGCCAGCAGAGCCGAGTTGCATGTGTCTGTTTCTCGACTCACACACGCATTCGTTGCGAGGAAGACCCTGTCAAAAAAAGGAGCCCATGTCTACCGACTTCACTGTGATTTAATATCACTTACTGACAAACGTTGTCGAATTCTTCCTTGCTGTTGAAATTGAAACCGTTCGAGAGCGATTTTTGGTATTTCATGAAATCAGCCATACAGCTCGTCATGCCTGGGCCATTGCAGACACAATCAACGCAGGGGACTGGATGAAGGAGATGAATTAATTATCATAAATTATGAGATCTCACGTGGTCAGCGTGAAGTAAACAAGGTTGCACTACACCGAACTACACTTTTATCCCAATTACTACAGGATCGAATGGAGTGCTGCTTGTAGCGATGAACTCTGAGTACTCGGACTACAATTCCCACCCTCGACGGCAATTACAAAACAATAAGTTTGATTACGCAATTTCTGTGTACGGGGTGAACTTGAGAAGAAGTATGTGTTAGCTGACGCTATACACAAGCAGCCATCGTTCGATCTATGATTCTATGCCATATATATACTAGTATACTACTTGTCTATGGGTGTTCATTATATAATACTTGTACCTAGTAGTCAGGCAGGATATTATAACTGTGAATTCAACAATCGCGCAGTTAATTACAGTACAGGTTATCGATCGGAGAACGGAGACAGAGCTGAGTGCGAGGAAAGACAGATTTCCGATACAGACGAAGGATAACATCGAGGTGAATGTGCTGCTTTGAACTTTCGTTAAACCGATTTCCCAGCATGGGGGATATCAGAGGGAGAAAGGCTAAATAGGTCACACCCACGCTGAACAGAACCTTCGTTTAAATGACTGTCAACTCAGCTGAGATCATTAATCGTGATAGTCTCATCTTTTTTTAATTCTATGCCACTATATCAGCCGCTAAAGACGATTCGTTAACACTATAAGTATAACATAGATGTACGTAGGCCTACTTGTATTACATATCAGTTATATAGTTTAGGCCTATATAACTAATTATCGTATTGAATAGAAGGATATAGGCCTAATACTGTAGATATAGGGGTGAAGCAACGTAAACTTACCCAGAACAAAGAGCCAGAAATGAACTATTTTGAAAGCGATATCCATTCCGTCACCGATGATATGTCGGTCGAGGAACAACACTGTTCTAACCAAAGGGCAAAGGTCAAAAGCTCCAGAACGACAGGCGCATAAAAATGGCGCTGTTGTCGAGAGAAACAAACCAAAGGTTGTGAGCTAGTGCGCGTGAGTCACTGAGTGTGAGAGGCGGTCAATCAGAGACCCCTTTGATATGGCGAGTGACCCACTTTGAGACCCTCGGTCGCTCAACTGCTGAGTAATACAATGCACTGATACTTGCAAGGGAACCCGCCTACGTTGGACAATCTGCTCTCGTGAAATTCTAAAATTCAATTCAAACCGATTATTTCGGGTGGCTCAACTTAACTTTCGTTTTCTTTGATAATTATCTCCCAGAAGGATCTACTTTTAGGCAGTTGAGTGATTATGCAATTTTAAGTGCCTCCTTATTTCAGAATTTTCCACATAATTATGGTTGTTTATGAAGAAAGAATTCCTTCCGAATAGGTCCGATTCAATGCAGTTCTTCAGATAATAGTATATTATTAAACTAACACACTTTAAACCAGTTTGTTTATGATGGGTTGGTTCGCGACTTGGAAGTTGACTCGATGATGACCATCTCGCTGTTCTGTGATGATGACACAATCAGCCATATCCGATTTTTTCTGTATACAGAGTGGGTCAAAAGTAGTCTATCTATTCCATGTTAAATATCTTGATGCTTTTCAAAAGTGCTACGCATTTCAGAGAAAGTGTTACAAAACAGATCGCAGTGTAAAAATCACACTAAGATAAAATGCTCCCCCGGAATTTTTTTGCAATTGAGGTTGCAAATCTATGCAATTTGAAGCTATCCAGAGCTAATTTTGCAGCTATGCTGAGCCTTTTAAATGGTGGGTATAAAAGTAAAAGTTAGTTTACCATCAGAAGATGACGAATTTGTTTGCTCTCGGGACTCTCCTGATGGACCTTGAGTTGGCCTAGGCATGCTGCCTTCTTTAAACGCACCATTTCGTGGTACATCATTAACATCAGGGTGACAGCGCTTCTCTTCTACAAACGGGACGAGAATGCGTCAGTGGTTTTATTCATACACTGAGTATGTTAGACTTGTTAGAACATACTTATTATATTATGTTGGGGACCTAATGAAGAGATGTCATAATTTGGGTGATATACATGCAGTAATTATTACTAGTAATATTGTTTTTAACCCTGTGAATAGGAGAAAAGGCAGATGCACAGAACAGACATTGATACATTATCTATTATCATTATATTCGCATTGGGTAATATTTGGGTAGGACGTACATGTACTAATCGGTAAAATCCAGGAGTTCGTTAAAAATTATTTCTCACCAAGAGCGTACGATTCTGCAGGTTCCAGTGACCTCTTGTAATCAGCTTCCTTGATGGGTCAGTCTGCGTCTGGGCATCAGGATCAGATAGTATTATTGTACAAGTTTGAGTAGCCTATCCGATAGGCTACTTTTGGCCCACTCTGTATAGTGGCACAGATTTTGCGTACAGCCTAGTTACATGACATTCGGATGATACGTGCTCCAGAACAGAAGGCCCGGGAAACAGAAGTTGGGCAGCACTGCAGAGTCACCGAAGAATTATAACGAATTACAACTATAATTCACAATCATAACGCCCGTGGCTGATCGGGTCTCGAACCCGAGACCTCGACCCCACGGTCAGCATAGGATTGCAGTCTGTCGGCTAAACCCACTGAGCTATTCGGTGCCCCTGCGTACATCCTTGGCGACATTTTAGTGTTTAGGCCCAGACATGCATGCACATATAATTTGAAATCCGGCGAATGGCTGAATTCCATCTTTAAAAGTTTTATATTAAGGAAACATTACCCTGAATCATCTGCTCTGGTACAGTCGAATTGCGGGATCTGACTTGACTCGTTTCACCAGCTACTTTAAATGCGTGGTTTATCAATCACGTCTCCGGATACAACATATATCACAACCCAACGATGAAATCAATAACAGATATTATTTCTAGACATAGAAATAGAACACAATATTACTCACTGTAAAATACGAGCACTTTCTAGGAGTTCAACAATGTTGTTTCAACCATAAAACTAACTCTATGCTAATAATCGCCGAATCTTTGATCGAGGCCAACGCCATTGGATTCCTCTTTTGCAGAGATTTTTAGAACAAATCAATGATCGCACAACGTGCCATACAGGGATACACACCCTAATATGCGATCTTGTCCGTTGCAGAGCCGCTAATATTTCTCGCTCTGATCATTGGCTGATTCCTACGCAACGAGGATATCGAGCCACAGATGTATTCCATCAAAACCGTTGAGAGAATTTCACAGTCGACTTCAATTGTGAATTTTTGGAGAATTGAATTGAATCGTCATCTCCATCAGAAATCGAACGCGATATTTGAAACCTCTCAGATTGGATATATCTAGGAATAGCCCACAGCATGTGCGATGTTTTAACATGTTGTAAGGATTTATCAGATAAGCTACGCTGTAATGAAGGAACATCAAGGGAGGTCAGTGGGCAACAACCATTCGTGATGACGATAAAAGCAATCGCCGTTACATGCGTCACCCATAGCATTATGGCCTTCTGCCACTGACAGCGCCCTACTTTGACCAGTCAACAGATAAATGGGGAAAACACTCGGATCTTTTTTATTGACTTCATGTTGATGAATGCTTACCAAAACACTTGATAATGACTTAAGCTTGTGCCAATCCACGATCGTATATAAGTTGGGCTGAGAGAGAACAAGAGAGAGAAGAGAGGAGAGAAGGGAATCCGCACTGACACCGACCAGGCCTCTCTCTCTCCCTTGGTCATTCGCTCCCGGTGAGTGTAATATTCTGAAAGTGAAAGTGTTGTAACGTGGAGTCATAGAGTCCTCTTCCTTCAAGGGTCGCTGGGTATCTCCGCCGACTTGCGGCCAGAAAGGAAGGAATTCTGTAGAACGCGCACATTATTAATAATTTTCCAAGAAAGTTAATTTAGTGTCGGTCACCAAGGAGAATATTTACAATGTGTCGGCTATCTCAACAAATGCCTGAGATGGGTCATGCTTCTGAATTGTGATGTACTTCAGTATGCTTATATGCTTTTGCATGGTATCATTGACTGTAGATTTTACAATTAATATGTATCAATTGTGGATGGTCGATACCATGTTACCGTTACCTATCATACAGAATGCATCACAGACTACTTTCAGCATTCATAAAGCACTCACCATGATTGTAATAAATCAATAACGTTTTGAGAATGAATAAAGAACACAGGTAATATTCTGTACAATCAAGCAAACATAATTATAACATTTTATTAACAGGAAATGTACACCAGCTCAGAAAATAATACCAACGTTTAAACGGTGTCCTCAATAAACTCAGAAACATTTCAATTTAACAGAACTTAGATGGAAAATTTAAAACCTACTCAAAACTGATGACGTCATTATGAAGAGGGCGTGATAAAGTTCATATTTACGAAGAAAGATTGATAGCAACAAATGGACACCTTGGCTCCGCTGACCGTTGGATGGACGAGATCAGCCCACCAATTGCAACAACTTTGAGACATATCAGCCGCGTGGAAGTGGTACCTCCTGAAACCTAACTTGGTCACAAGAGAAATCGAGCGGAAAACTTGTGAGTAGTCGGACATTCGCATCACTTGGTTCTTGGGCTTCCTTCGCGGCGCATTTGCCTTCAGAACGAACTGTTTTACGTTCTCGAGCGAAGCGTGGTGGATTGCGAGGTCACGGAAGAACGGCCACTCGGCGCCCTGGCTGTCCATCTTGATGAGGTCAATGACTCGCTGGAGATGTAAATATTGGTAAAATTAGCCTCAGTTCTTATAATTACATGGATGGACGTTGTGGTATGTACACTATTGAACAGAAGTATCCGTATAGCCCTAACATATGCCGCGTCCCGTGTGTGTCATATATAGGTTTTCAGGGCTCAGACTGCCTGGCATCCACAATTATGGTTTGGTATTAATAGTTGTGGATGCCGTGACAACCGATCTGTGTTGTGTAAACATGTGTTTTACTGCTGAACTATTGAGATAGCTTCCACTTTTACTATGGAAATGCTGACAGAGACGTTCGTTGATGAATATGTAAACAACTGTCAGCAGGCCAATTAAAATGGCTTGGCATGCAATTGGGTGCCTCTCAGTAGACAACTCGACGTCGTTATTTAAAGTTCACGCCATTTATGATTAGTATGAATGTTTATGACGAAATCGCATGAAAATTATAAGGCCATTATTATTTGCTGAATGATTTTGTAATGGTAAGCCAACGATATATGGCATGCAGCATATGCCGCGTGTGCATGTAAGCATATGCCACATATAGCTTAGTACAGAGGCCATGCTCACGTTTTCATGTCCAAGCATTCGGACAATGGTTGCTAAGCGACGCATCTTTTGTCCCTCGGTATTCTCAAAATCATCTCCCCAAATACCGACGTCATGCAGCGTCCAATTTTGAAGACCTAGTTCCTCTTTCACTGAGAAATCCACCCTGGAATAATAATCAATGTATCAATTAAAGAGGGTTGGATTCGATCTTCCGCTCACATTGGATCGAAGGTGTGCACTTCGCATCCGTATTCTTGGATGATTGCCTCTTCGAAGCTGTATCCGTTGCTGTACCTGTAATCAACACTTATAAGCATGCGAGGTGGAACTGTCACTATAATCATGCTATGTGTGTGCAACAGTGATGGCTTCATTCGTATGCATGTATTGATTTTCGTTGTATTCATGGACTAATAAAATGCATCTTATGAGCCAAAAACGGGCAATCAAATAAAGAGGTTACACCTGGTCTCACGATTTCATAATTTTCAGTCAACTCCATTAAAATTAAATTTTCATCTACAAGGTTGTCACAGACATCGATGCTGACAAAGAGCGAGCAATGCCACGTTAAATTAATGTTGGTGAATCTCTCTCTTCAAGTTTACCAACGCTCACCTTCGCCCTATGATTACTTAATCAATGCTTAGCGTAAGGATAATGTGCAGGTATAATTACCCCCAACAAGACTAATCATTCATAATTACAATTAGTCTGTGTGTTCATAGGCTAAATAGCTACGCTGGATGCACCAATTGAGTACTGTCTAGACATGACATGAATCTCAATTACTTATCATGGCCACAAATCATCTTATTACATGTAACAAACTAGCGACCTACCCGAAGGAGTATACCAAGCAATTGTCTTGTTCGAGGCCAAAAGGCGCGTCCATGCAGGCCTCGTAACCCCCGTGACCTCTGATGCCGAACATTTGCATCTCACGACATCGAATTGTGGATTTCGTCATCACCCTAGAAATGAGGAGTGCAAGGCATTAACATGATAACAACGATCACGGTGCGCAATGTGTTTGCCACATGAGTGAAATCAATATTGATTATCACTCTGATTGCTTTCTTACGTGAGGAGCAATTAGATTATGTTTTACGTGGATTTACCTGTGAATCAACTCTTGAGCTTCTACCTTTTGCAGTCCGTCAAAAAGCTGGTCTCGCTTCCGCTCACAAAGTAGCTGAAATAGCGTAATTGTATTTATTAAACTATAATCATTTATAATTACGGTGTTGACCGGTTATTAGAAGCGATTACGCGAAGTCAATATTATTGATTAGCTTATTACGATTTGAAGGGTTAACGAGAATCACTATCCCGATTATCCCATAATGCATCACTGCATAAGCATTTAATTTGAATGTTATTTGGTCATAGACACCTTTCTCTGACGTGTGTGTGTGTGTGTGTGTGTGTGTGTGTGCATCGTCTACATGGAAAGGGCACACAGACTATCTTTTGTTCAGTGGCTCTGAGTGCACGTCTATGCACATTCAAATTTAACCAAGCACCAAATTGAATAGGAAATGAATGGCGCATAATAGCATCAACCAGGTCTTCCCTGTTTTTCTTCTCTTCTTTCCATTCTACACTCTTTCAGAAAAAAAAAAAAAAAAAAAAAAAAAAATGGAAAGAGGGAAGAGCTACTACCCTGGACTATTTGCAGTAAATCTATGTGTATAATATTGAATTATTGATATCGAAACGTGATAACATGATAAAATGGCAGAAGAATGGTGAATGTCATGGGTGGTTTTTTTCTACACCATCCCAATTAATATTCCATGTCATTCCTTGTCTATTGAACATGACAAATAATATATATTAGTCATACCAATGATAAGTTTATCCCCTTTCACCCTCGTCAGCAGCTTGATCTGAGTAAACATCAACTTAATCTTCTCACTCAACACCAAATCCGTTTACAGATCACATGTAATAATCCATGCATGTTAAATCCATGTTTATTAAACATACTTTGCTTGTGTTATAAAACTGGATAACGGTGGATTACCGCTCTCCTTGAGCACAGTGATAGAGTAGCATATTATAATTAATCCACTCATACGAAATACCACCTGGAGTTGATAACAGTCAGGCTCGGAATCAAACAATGTAGACATTTAGTAATGAACGCAAGGATTACTGTGACCATGGCTGTATATACACGAAGAGAAAGCAATCGTCACCTAAATACCGACCTGCCTCGGGTTACATATCTGACTGCCATCTCCACCGAAGAAGTAGGCGTCATCGTCCAGATACAAGGGCCAGGACTTGTCGCTGGAAATAAACAGCTTGACGAGGAGCAGTAGCAAGAAGGACGAAGCAACGACCCATCCAAGAACTGATCTCGACCTCATCCTGACCAGAAAAGCAAAACGAACGAATTGAGTTGGAAGACGAGCTCACATCTGGCCCGTCTTGAGCAAGACAACATCTGTTCAAATCGATTGGACATGCAATCAAATGCAGCTCAATGAAACACTAAGATTTGGGCGATATTAAAAGGCCGATTTCGTACCAAGGTAATTATCGACTGCTCATATTTGACCTTTCTGTTGCATAATGTTAAATATTAATTAGGAACTTCTTTCTTTCTTTCTTTCTTTCTTTCTTTCTTTCTTTCTTTCTTTCTTTCTTTCTTTCTTTCTTTCTTTCTTTCTTTCTTTCTTTCTTTCTTTCTTTCTTTCTTTCTTTCTTTCTTTCTTTCTTTCTTTCTTTCTTTCTTTCTTTCTTTCTTTCTTTCTTTCTTTCTTTCTTTCTTTCTTTCTTTCTTTCTTTCTTTCCTTTCTTTCTTTCTTTCTTTCTTTTTTCTTTCTTTCTTTCCAACAAATTCACACGCTAGCGCTGAACTATTTACTCACTCCAACACCAAACCCAGAGTGAATGATGGTTTGTCTAATGCGTCATTATCAGTCTTTAATCCTCGCGACGGAGGTCACAACAGTCATTAACGATAGATCAATAATAAGAATTGATTTCTATGACTCCTGTTTGGCCAAAGCTCATTAAAAGTCTGTTACATATATAGCCATATTGATTGGTTTCGCAGGTGCCAAGCGACTGTGCCAGCCTCTTCAGTTTGTTTCTTTTCAAGAAGTTCGCTTTGAGGGCCTCTTCACTTCCTCCTTCAGCAAGCAGTCTGTTTGATTTACTTTTATACTACTCTCGGGTGAGTTTATCATTAAGTCTTGTGTGGATTATTCGTCTAATACACATTGATGCCACAGCAAACGGCTTTGGGGTAAGTGTGTGCTCCTATACGTGTAGTGGAGGTTTTAAGGCAGAGACCCTTGGTCGATGGTTGTTTTTGAACTCACGCAGCAAGTAGTTCAGTCCACAAGTGAAAGAAGTGTACCAGGGGGGCATTTGGGTAAACTCTGTGTATTTGTATCTGACAATATGCCGTTATTTTTTCAAGTTTCTTCCCTGAAACCATGAGCATATGAAGAGATGCTGTTCCCTGTCGACACAGAGGAGCTGCCTCCTCCCCCAGTAGTCAACCTCCAAGCTCCGCACGAACTACACTGGCGTAAGAATCCGCCTGAATGGGTGGGCAGTATTCAGGCGGCCTACCACGACAAGTATACCCGACTGGCTGACCAGACATGTTGTCTGCAGTGTGGGGCAGTGCCGTGTCCGGTTGACCACGATGCTGATGAAAGAACCCGGTTGCGAGACATGGATTTCGTGAGGAATTTGGTGGACACGAAACGAAGGATGGAGGAAAAGATGAAAAAGGTTCGCGCGGGCTCATGAGTCGGTTGATCGGTTTGTTCATCTCGCCAATTTATTTCATAGATGGAACAGGATCTGAGTCAGTGCAGCGAAATGTCTCGAAGGTGGACAGAAGAGAGGAAATCGGTGAGTGATCACAAATATTATCCAGGGGCCTATTATGCAGGTTTGAATTAACTTAATTCATTGCAGATGGAGTATGAGCTAAAACAGTTACGCATTCTTCACGAGAGAAACACAGAAGAGCTCAAGTCTTGTCGAAACGGCGTGAAAGAGCAAGCGGTAAGATATTTGCCGTCGTCATAAATGATTACACATGATTTCTATGGTGCAGAAATTCAAGGCACAGATCTACCGACTGCAAGCTGAGTTTGACAAAGCCAGAAAGGAGAGGGACACGCTACAAGCCACCGTCGCCGCACAGAGCAGTGAAATCGACCGATTGAAAGGCGTCAATATCAGAGTCACGTTAGAAAGGGACGCGGCTGAGAAAACTGTCAAAGTTTTCAAGGTCCAAATAGTGGAATCCAAGAAGAAAGTGATCAAACTTGAGAAGTCGCTGAGCGCTTGTGAAACTGAGAAACGGGAAGCTCAAAACTGTGTGAAGGTTTTAACGACTCAGTTGGCCGCTCTGACACAAGAAATGCGCACCAAGAAGCAAGATCACCAAGGTGCGGTGGAAGAGTTCCGGGAATCAATCCGGGTTTTAGAAGAAAAGCTAGTTTCCTCTGAAAATCGGAACCGCGATTTGGAGACGGATATCACTGGCTATCTGGCCGAAATCGAGAGCCTGAAAACGAAGCTCGCCGGTGATAAAAGATTTTTCCAATTTGTTGCAGTCAAAAGGGAAGTAAACGTTTTGAAGGACGAGAATATCTCCCTGCAACACAAACTGAAGGATAATAACTGCTTCACTCCTCTGCCGGTTATGAAGAAAAGCGGGAAAATTACTGTCGCCGGAAGTCGGGTGAATTCGGCGGATATTCGGCAAACTATAGGGAAATCTATAGACATTGTAGGTAGATGCAGCTCTGCTCAAATTCGGCCTTCTCCGCCTTTGGTCGATAAGCTGATAAGGTGATTGATCACCTTGTGATCACCTTATCAGATGCAACTGTCCGTTATGAGTTTCAGAATGCATGGCGGATGTTTACGTTGCTTGGGGCTGAATCACAAGGTTTGCAGTTGTGTTTCTGTTAATTATATAAGCGTTATCTGCGTAATGATACAAAACTCAAACATATTTATTGGCACAAACGTAGTGTAATTACGTATAGTGTAATAATGCTTCTATAAATAAAAGTAAAAACAAGACGCGGCTGTCTATAGCTCTGTTATCCATGTTTGATATGTAGATATCTCTGGTGAAATTCAAGTACATGTATATGCCGTCGGGTCCTTTGATCAATGACATACTCAAAAAAGAAGATCCAACGATTCAATGAATGTACACGTATTCTTCCATTTCGTTATTCATCTGCTGAGCATGACGTTGCCCTGATATAGGATGATCACGCAAGAATGGCCCAATTAGTTCGCCACCAACATCCCATTAACCTATCTCTCTCAAGAGGCTATAAATTTTACTCAAAAAGTCAACCAGGAGAGTTCAATGTCCAGTGGATGATATCCACTTGAGGACAAAAAGCGGCGGATTATGTTTTATTCAACTTTCCATTACATTTCCGGGCAACAATTCTTGGCAATGCGTCTCAGCAAACTATCTTACTGCACAATAACCAAATAAACATTCGATTCACTAAGAACGATTCACGATAAAGTACACACAGACGTGGTTAAAACGACAACAAGCCTAAATTGGTCCATCATGATTCAGATACAGCATAATCCAAGCAATTCACAAGTTACATAATAGTATACCAAACTAATGAAATCGTTGACCTACTTCCGCTCTCTCTCAAACTCTCCCCATGCATCCACTTGGACCCGATTTCGGACACATTTATCTGACGAACAACTCAAGCTACGACAACACAAGCTGTTAAACGCAACCGAATGACAATACTTTTGAGTCTTCAATTCTGTGTGATGTCACTCAAGTCTACAGCCGACATGGGAGAAGTGTTGGTAGTAAATTTACTCAAGGCTCCAGCCAGGCGTCTCGGTAGGGTGTCGATGCAGATCCTCTTGAAACGGTCATTCATGAAAAAATAGATGATTGGAGTATAGAAGCAAGAGGATTTCGCCAACAAACTGCTGAGCCAGGTCGACTCAGGACTGAGGCTGAAGTCGGTGAAGGCGGCGATCAGACCGATTATGGCATATGGCATCCAAGCCAAGAGAAAACCGAAAAACAGCAAGGCCGTCATCTGCGATGGAAACTGTGTTCATTGTTGTTAAGTTCATTCAAATTTTTTTCTCTTTCAGATTTGCGTATTGATATATTATCATACCTTGATGGTCTGAGAGGTCATACTTGTCTGACCAATCGGCATGACTTGCCTGTTGACTTTAGCAACAATCAATGCCAGCGATGTTCCCATGACAACCACCGGGAGAGCAACACAGCCAACGTACATGGCAATGATGTACTTTCTGGATGCATGCCGCAGAGACTTCCAGTTGACGGTGCAGTTGGTCATATGCAGCTCAAAGCCGTATTCTCCATAGCCGAAGAACGGACAAAGGCTCCACGCCAGTGCGTACAGGTAACACGCAGCGACCGTTATGACCACGGTACTGAGTCGGACAGGAGAAGCTGGCAAGGGAACCACATGCATTGGAAGGATTCGACATAAAAAAAAAAACAAAAAAAAAACAGAAGCTACAGTTATAGAAGTCATCGAGTAATCGAGATGCCTTACCGTTAACAGCGTTCGAATACACCTGGATGGCTTGGATGACACCGGTTGCAGCCAAAGTAAACATGGTCGAGAGACCAGCAAAAAAGCCCAGAAATGCATCACATTGGCATCCTGTGGAAATACAGGAGACGGTCGGGTGTTAATGGGCATGCAGTGTCCAGGGCAGTCCTAGGTGGAATTTAATGCCAGGGAATCATAACTTCTACGTTGGTTTATACATTGTATACATCACCCTGTATCGTAGCTGGCATAGATATGAAGATGAGCTTCTTCCTTATAGTATGCTGGGCGTTCGTATAGCCTTCGTGGCACACTTATTCTGCGCCTTCTAAAGTGCAGTTGACTCATGATATGATCATAATGCAAGCATAGATAAATTGAGAGTATTTACTCTCGTGCTTTATTAATCGCAACGCAAACCAAACTTCACCTGTTTGTCCAGCGATGTAGTAATGGGCGAAGGAAGCAGCGATTGTGAGTGGAAAGGCGCCAATAAGCATCAACATGACATTGACAGCGATGAAGAAGAACATCCAATGCATCGGGCGGAACTTGTTCAGGTGGCTGAGAAACGCAGTGATGACCATGAGATTCAGGGCGAAGGCCACAACACCTGGATATAGATCAGCAACTCACACTTCGAACAATGCACTCAATTTCGCTTGAATAACCAATAATAATCATTGGTTTGATCAAAATTTAATGTTGTTAGCTGGCATAAGGTAATACAGTAAAACCCCGCTAACTCAAATTTGAAGGGACTAGCAAAAACACTTCGACGAAGAGGGTTTTCGACGAATCGGGGTTTTCGAATTTTGATAACGTTATGATCTATGAGATGACGTTATGATAGCATATTGATCTCAGATTATGTTATGATAGCGTAATGACCTACCCTTGACCACTTTAAAGCTGCCAACACATGAAAACAAAAAAAGCAAAAAAACAAAAACATTTGTTTACGTTGTTTACTACAAAATATACAAAATCGGCCCAGAGAGGGGGATATTCTTTGTTCTTGCCGCCTTCAACCACAGCATTCTGTCACCTCCACTCTCTCTATAATGCGCTTGAATCTTCTCAGAATTTTTTATCCAAGTTGACAGGGTGCTTGGTGGGATTCCAAACTTATCGGCGACGGCCTTTTCGCTGATCGCCAGGAACTTGGTCTCCAGGGTTACACATGTGATCTTTCTTTTAATCGCCATTATTGCAGATATGTCTCGCAGAGATTCGTCGACAGACAGTCACAGACTGATTAATTTGTTGTGACGAATGATCAGGTTTTATACTGATGGGCAGAGTTTGTTTATTATTGATGTTTCCCGCCTATTCAACATCTGAGGCTATAAAGCTGTCTGTAATCGTCTTCATCAAAGACGCCTTCATGTGTTTTACTCCGATCAAAAATCCACTACATGCTCTCTCTTCTATTGTTAACCAAGCATCATGAATGCGAGAGGTGACACGCGAGTCGAACTCTGTAAACGATTGTCCAAAACAGTAAACGTCAATTGCAATTAGCAAAAGGGTTCTATGATCTGAAAAAAAAAAAAAAAAAAAAAAAACTTTGACGAATACGATTCGATTTTGCTCAAGGGACCGAAAAATATGTTCGAGGAACAGGGTTTTTCGACGAAGCGGGGTTCGAGAAATCCGAGCAATCTGTAATGCTAAAGTATAGGGGAGTCGTCGGGACTTTTAAAAGACTTCGACGAAGAGGGGTCTTCGAGTTATCCGGTTTCGAGTTAGCGGGGTTTTACTGTATATAACAATTTCCTTATCTGGTTTGATCAAAATTTAATGTTGTTAGCTGGCATAAGGTAATATATAACAATTTCCTTATCAATCCATTTTATTTTTCTATACAATGTAGTTAACATTGACGAAAGGTTACTCAAAACTTTATAAATAATAGCAAAGCGTAATTAATAATTATTGCCGAAGGGCAGCATGAGGCATGATGGGGTTTTACCGTTCCACCCTACCCTTTTCGGGTAATACGGGTCGATAAGCTGATAAGGTGATTGATCACCTTGTGATCACCTTATCAGATGCAACTGTCCGTTATGAGTTTCAGAATGCATGGCGGATGTTTACGTTGCTTGGGGCTGAATCACAAGGTTTGCAGTTGTGTTTCTGTTAATTATATAAGCGTTATCTGCGTAATGATACAAAACTCAAACATATTTATTGGCACAAACGTAGTGTAATTACGTATAGTGTAATAATGCTTCTATAAATAAAAGTAAAAACAAGACGCGGCTGTCTATAGCTCTGTTATCTGCGAATCACCATGTTTGATATGTAGATATCTCTGGTGAAATTCAAGTACATGTATATGCCGTCGGGTCCTTTGATCAATGACATACTCAAAAAAGAAGATCCAACGATTCAATGAATGTACACGTATTCTTCCATTTCGTTATTCATCTGCTGAGCATGACGTTGCCCTGATATAGGATGATCACGCAAGAATGGCCCAATTAGTTCGCCACCAACATCCCATTAACCTATCTCTCTCAAGAGGCTATAAATTTTACTCAAAAAGTCAACCAGGAGAGTTCAATGTCCAGTGGATGATATCCACTTGAGGACAAAAAGCGGCGGATTATGTTTTATTCAACTTTCCATTACATTTCC
>KB304086.1:17853-43635 GCA_000328365.1 Capitella teleta | reverse complement strand
GATCTGAAAAAAAAAAAAAAAAAAAAACTTTGACGAATACGATTCGATTTTGCTCAAGGGACCGAAAAATATGTTCGAGGAACAGGGTTTTTCGACGAAGCGGGGTTCGAGAAATCCGAGCAATCTGTAATGCTAAAGTATAGGGGAGTCGTCGGGACTTTTAAAAGACTTCGACGAAGAGGGGTCTTCGAGTTATCCGGTTTCGAGTTAGCGGGGTTTTACTGTATATAACAATTTCCTTATCTGGTTTGATCAAAATTTAATGTTGTTAGCTGGCATAAGGTAATATATAACAATTTCCTTATCAATCCATTTTATTTTTCTATACAATGTAGTTAACATTGACGAAAGGTTACTCAAAACTTTATAAATAATAGCAAAGCGTAATTAATAATTATTGCCGAAGGGCAGCATGAGGCATGATGGGGTTTTACCGTTCCACCCTACCCTTTTCGGGTAATACGGGCGCCAGAACAGAAGCCTGGACCGGGGTTTACACCAACTCTTATTGATAGATTCCAATGATTCTTTATCCTGCGCACTACCATGGACGGTAGCACACATCGCCCGGCCTTGTTACGCAGTTGGGCAGCAGTACAGAGTCGCCAAATTATAATTGATAATCATGCCTTTATTGGTAAATAAACTCTTAAATCCCCCTGTACTACATTGTATTCAATGTGCATTTCATTTGCGGAATCACATCTGACGCCACCTGAGCGAAACATTCGGTGGAAAGAAGACAAACCACTCTGCGTGTGTGTACTATGACTTCATTACATATGTGTCAGATGAATCCGAAATGATAACGACTGTTAAGTATAGTACTAATGGAGCGGTGTCACCTTTATATACCTGCTTTGTTGTATGCCTAGCACAGCTTACACAGGGTCGCCCACCGACCAATCGTACAGAACGATTAATGTGGCAGATGTTTGGAACATAAGGGTGTATCAAGAGCCAGATATGCGACTCAAGTGCATCAGACAAAGCATCCATGTTAAATTTCCGATGTCAAACTACATAACTATTGTCGTATTTTTAATTAGATCATATCTAGTGAATGACATCATGTAATGACATGTATATCCCGTATCTTCTTCATCATCTTGTGTGTGAAACGCAGAAAATCCGACGCTGGGAAGATAAGAATATAGTTCAGTCAGTAAAGGGCTTGACCCGGACAAAATAGCAACAGAATTTACATTTAGTATGCCCTGATGCAGAATTGGAAGCTGCACAACATATCCGAAATCCGCTGAAATCCGCGTACAGGAAAATACCTAAAATTGGGTATGAAATCACGCCATGGAGAAAAGAAAGAAGGTTTGGTGTGTTTCTTAAAGGTATCATTTATTACATGGTAGAACAAATATTTACCACTGTTACTGTGCCCAAAATGTTGAATAGGTAATACTCTCACGTAATGATTCAGTATAGTACGTTATTTATTGCTATGTTTTCGAAAATACGACTTAAAAAAAGCATTTGATACTGTAGACTATAATATATTAATTCAGAAACTGGACCATTATGGGATTCGTGGAAATACCCTACATCTACTGAAAGATTATTTAAATAATAGAAAACAAACAGTAAAATTAAATAATACAATGTCTCAGGCTCTCACGGTTGAATGCGGAGTACCCCAAGGGAGTATTCTGGGTCCATTGCTTTTCATAATTTATATTAATGATCTTCCTAATGCACTACGTAACTCAAAACCCATCATGTATGCCGATGACACTAATATTTTTCTACATGGCAATAACGTGAAAGATATGACCGACTCTTTTAATGCAGAACTACTATCACTGAATGAATATCTCAAATGTAATCGCTTGTCGCTCAATGTAAACAAAACTCATTCTATGCTTTTCTCCATGAATAGCTCATTGCAGGACACAATCCTCTCTCTTTCAATTGATGGTACCCTCATTGACACTGTCAAAACTACTAATTTCCTTGGCGTCAAAATAGACAATAGATTAACCTTTGCAGAACACCTGACTCATACTTGCAATAAAGTTTCAAAATCAATAGGCATCATATATAAGGCTTCTAAAATATCCAATCCACAAACACTACGCATGTTATATAATAGCCTCGTTCTTCCGTACCTTACGTACTACATCATTATTTGGGGAAAGACTGCCAACCGACATTTGAACCGACTTTCGACTCTCCAAAAGAAAATTATAAGAATATTATCAAACCGACCGCGACTGACTCATACCCGACCTCTCTTTCACGACTGCCATATTCTAACACTTGAAGACCTTTATATTTACCGACTCTCCATATTTACCTACAAACTAGACCATCATATGCTCCCCCCTTCTGTTTCTCAATTATTTACTCTTACTCATCCAAACCATAGTCATAACACCAGGTGTCATTCTAACATTATTCAACTATCGCAAAGTATGTTTAAAACCTATTTATATTATACCAATTGTTCTTGTTGTATTCTGTATGTGTGTACGTGTGTTTCTTGTGTTTGTGTGTGTGTGTGTGTGTGTGTGTGTGTGTGTGTGTGTGTGTGTGTGTGTGTGTGTGTGTGTGTGTGTGTTTTGTTTTTTTTGTTTTTTTTTTCCTGTTTTCTGTTTCTGTTTCTTCTTTTTTTCACGTTTTCATTCATTTGCAGGTGACGCATAAACAACTTTGTTTCTGTCACCATCAACTGCCACTGTTTGCCAAACTTTACGTGTTTGAATAAATTTATTTATTATTATTATTATTATAATCCTAGAGGAAAAACTAGTTCTGAGACATCGATTTCGAAACTCTGACCTCGCATTTTCACCCATATTGTCAAAGTGTCTATAGATAGCGGCTTGCAACTTATATCAGATTGTAGCCCACACAATTTACAATACGTGAATATCAAATATATTGAATACATAGTTAATCATACTGGAACAAAATCCAAGTTACTTACCCTATTCCCTAAATGCTGACTTTGGCCAATTTTGTTTTGTAATTGTCATAATTCTAGAATTATAGTATATAGGTGCATTAAAGTGCACTGAAAAGTACATATTGTCATTTAATATCACAATCTATCGTTATAATTCGAAATTTGTCTCCAATAATTAAAACTAATAGCAATTTGTAGCCCCTTTTCGGGTTTACCCCAATTAATCCATTTTATTTAGGATTTGACTCGGACAAATTTGTAACATAATTAATAATTTTTGATGCTACTTTTACAAATCAAACAGATGAACATCATATCCAATATCCGCTAGAATCTGCGTCGCAAAAAGTACCTGAAACTGCTAATTAAAGGGCCAGGATTTATATCCTTCGTGGACTACCGTGGTTGCTGTATATACAGCCAGGTGAGAAAACTCGTCAACTCATAGGTGTCAAATTTCACCGATTGAAAAATCCTCAGTTCACGATAGCATGAGCACCTGTACATCACAATGAGCACATAACAATGAGCACAGATTACAGATTACACACCGCATATGGTTGAAATGTGGCACCAATAGAACCCCCTGATGGCCCATGGCTGCCCAGAGATTGCGATTGAATAAGCTGCATAAGCGACCAGGGGAACTGAGGTTGCAGCCTAATGAACATGAAGTATTGGCATGTCTGTAAAGTCACTCATACAATAATTGGACCAACCATCCTAGACTATATTGCATCAAAACTTGTGATTATAGTCATTATACTTTGAAAATCTCTGGTCGACCGTCTATGAACATATGACGTCATAACATCCCCGAGGTGTCTTATGCCTTCATGTTTCGATATATCATTATCTGCAAAACATCATGATAGCTAAATGAAGAGTCAAGTGATTTATACCGGTACTTTGCTCACAACATGACATTAGAATATCACGAATAATTCAAAGAGGAGACGCCTTACATAAAAGTCATGACGATGTCACGATTCTTTTATCTCCGTTGATAATATAGATTCTGTCGATCGTGATCTTCCGCAATTGTCCTGCAATGTTTTGTAACTCAAAACTTGATTGAAGAATTCGAATGTTGGTGTAAAATTTTCATTTCTGTCTTTCGTGTCAAACGGTCAATGTGACCCCGATTGCAAGAGAGTATTCATCGTGTCAGGACGAAACGGCCCATGGTCTCAGAGGTCATTCCAGAGGCAATATAATACAATTGGTCCTTTATTTGATAATTTGATATTGGATAAGGTCAGATTATTGAAATTTGAATACATTGTGGGGTCATTGTCCTGTTTCAAATTACGGATACAAACTAAAACCAATTAAATCATGCATTGAAATCCAAAGAAACATCACATCTGTGTATTTTGTCACTCTTAATTATTGTATGAATTTGTCGCGAATGACTCCCAATGAAAACTTTTTAGTGAAATCGCTCTCAGCAGAGAGCGATTTTTGAGTTAATTATGTGGCAAAATGTGCAACGAAATAGGTATCACAACGACACTTGAATGCTATCTGGGTGATAGTGTAGATCAGTGATATATCGTGAATATTGGTTAGGTCTTATGGCTGGCTCTTGAATCATGGATCCTCCACAACTCGCAAATGAGTCAATTTCTTTCACGACACTGAAATAAGCGTTGAATCCTGCATTGATCTCTTGATCGAATGATGCGTATCAATGCGTATCAATCAATGCAGAATTCAACGACCCATTTAATTTAAATAATTCGAGATTATTTTTATATATATATATATATATATATATATATATATATATATATATATATATATATATATATATATATTTACGTTTTCGGTTATTTCTTTTCACTGAAATCACAGGATGAATCATGAACTATTTTGCCTTTCGTGTGTTACGCATAACTTACTTGGGTGTTGAAAAATGGACATTCAGTCACAATATATGGATATCACACCAATCTATAGCTGTAAGCACATGTTTGTTGATGACTATGAAATTAAATCTGACAGAGCATTCCTCATAATTAGTAATCTATGTTTACAACGTGTCACAGGCAGAAGTATATAGGAATATTGTTCTCTATGGTAGTCGAAATTCCCGTATCTGATTGCTACTCACACAATAGTAAGAGATACACAGCGGTGCCGTAATCTTGAGCTTCGGTCAGAGCGGACCACACAATGTGTGATGTGTTGGCTGGCGTTTCTATGCGGTGGGCGTCCGGCATGGCTGCTTTGTGTTCAATGTCATCTGCTGATTCTTCTGCTTTATATGCAGCCATAACAGCGACCGATTGCGCTGCCCCGCTTGTCTGTAGCTCGAAATGTGATGTCATTATAACAGTCAAGATATCGTCTAGACGTAGGGCCTACACTGATTTAATGTCTAAATACTCTGTCTGCCTTCAACTCCACCTTGGATGGTGTTCTTTTCTCTTGGCGATTGGTTGCAATACCCATCCATCTCATGAGTGACACTGCAACACTGCAAGGGAAGAGAATTAAGGGAAGGGAAGGAAGGGAAGGGACCTTAGGACGTCTTAACTTTGATTTGAGAATCCGTTAAGTCGATTTCAGGCCGAAGCACGGCAAAGTTTGTTTGCCAATTCGACTTAATTTCCATTTATGAATCGGGCTCAGGTGAGGTAGGCCTATCCGTTTATTATCAGCCATGTTGACTTTTTAGACACGGTGGGATGTTTCATGTCGTGGTCCTGCCTAAGTCTAATGAAGTCCATTTCAGTAGATGACACAAAGAACATGAGGCACCGGTGATCAGAAGAGACGCGGTTATGTAATCTAGCTATGTGGCTTTGGTTGCTATGGAGATTATTTGCAAGAGATGCTTTGGTGGATTGGTATTGGAAAGGCCTTTGTTGCAGGAAGAAATATTCTCTTAAAACTTCACAGTTTCGTTAGCTAATATTTGCTACGGAGAATTCAAGTGAATGACATATACACAACGATAACATAGACTATAGTACACGTGAAAAATAATAGTATTAAGATACAAGGAACATAATATTGGAAATGTTGACGGAATATGCCAATATGACTATCTGATAAAATACTAGCATGTCGGTGGCATAAAAATGAGCGTTCATTCGTTTTACGATGCTTGGGTTGACCACATCGATTATACGCGTATATGCTGTTCACTAAAACATCCTTAATAAACTCAGAGAAAGTGCAGACAGACCACAAGAGTTGAAAAGTAACTACGTTCATCAGACTTAGAATTTTTATGTCTTCTTATTTTCTACTTGCTTTTTCAGCTGCCCTTTAAACCGCTTTTTGCCCTTTTAACCTTTTATTGGTGGCTTTTTCTCTTTCTTTTCTTCTGATACATATTCCCTTTTTGTTGTTGTTTCCGATGTCTATTATTCGTAGCTCAATTTTTTTTTGCGTTACGTTTTGTCATATGTGGAATTATGCAACGGGGCCATTGCTATAGCCAGGATTTATTTTAAACAGTCGGATATTATCCGTGAGTTAAATACTTGTATTTGATAGTATATTAATTAATGGACAATGCAGTTTGACTATCGGCGACGGCACGACTCTTTCAATGAAATTCATGAACACGATCTGCCCTCCGCACCCCGTAATTCCAGGTAATTATGCAGCCGACCCTCCTTAGTATGCCTCTTAAGCTTATGCCGTGATTAAACCCCACGATTCAGGTTTCGAACAAATACTCCATGGAAAATCACAGATGCAATAATCAATTAATTGCACATCTTCATTCAGTTGGCTGCATTTCAGCTCAGTGATAACTCAGCGTTAGACCTTTTAACCAAAAGGTAAGGAATTCTCAGATGACTACGCACTACAGCTTCTCCGGTGAGAACACAGATCTGTTGCCTTTCTTATGTTGGTTGGGACCTAAAAACTGGAACAATTATAATATATATTTGTGATTTATAAGCATCGATTTGAGGCTTTGTATCATTTATACTTTATTAGATTTTAGACGCAAGATAAACTGATCTTATTATAATTAATTATGCATGCATGCACCTTGAACAACAAGAAACTGAGAAGCATGACAATTTTTTTTTTCCGCAGAATAATTTATTTACACTTCATCACTGATGATAAAAACAAAACTTGTAACAAAAGAAATTCAGATTCAGTCAAAATATTACATTAGCAGCATCAGCATAATATATTCAAATGAAATGCAGGATTATTCTAAATACCAGTCAAAAAAGAAACACTTCTGACAGTGCTGCTATGATAATTATGATATGAAACCGTATAAAATGATTCACACTCTAAAAAATCAACTTTGGCGCAACATAAAAGCAACTTTAAATTTATATAAAATTGTGTACAGCAAAAGATGTTTAAATTCAGTCTCTAAGAAACGATTATTCATACGTATTATTGCACACAGAAGAAAAAAAAATCTAAAAAAACAAAACTAAAAAGATTAGCTGCAAAATATTGATTGAGGAGGTGAAGCAACAGCTAATTTTGTGAATAATATATTAACAGTACAACAACAGTGAAAAATAGCACCTATGATCAGCAATGAAGTCGATCTGATAATCTATAAACTTATTGCTCCTTTTGTGCTTGAGCCTCACGCTTCATTTCAATCGAACGGAGACCCCGGTAGAGGCACTGCACGTAGCAGAAGACGCATTTCCAGTCGGGGTTCTTGAAGCGCACCATGTCTTCCACCTCCAACAATGGAGAGATGTCTGCTTGCTTCCTGCAAATGAGGTAATACTCAGATAATTGATTGATTGATTGATTGGTTCATACTCAGCCGTCTCAAAGGCCAGGGTGAAGTTGGCTTCGCGGTTTTTGGGGTCAAGTTTGGTGAAGTCAAATGAGTCTGGGTAATAGTGGTGAATGAGGGCGCAGAAAGCCATGCCGTCGTTCCATGAACTGGAGAAGTTGGTCACATTCACATGCTGAAAAATGTTGAATCATTGATACATGTGATGCATGTATTTGTGAAGTAATTCTCAATTATGATTGCTTTAGAATTGATCAAAAATAAAATTGGAATAACCAAAACATTTCTTCATTCATGCTTCAACTTAGCTATTAATAAAAATATAATATGTATGCTTGTAATCCTACGTTTGCATAATATCACACAAAGAAATAAATAATACATGCATACTTAAACAACATCAAAACAATGAATAATCTCTAAAAAAAAGTCTTGAATTAGTAGTATCTTGTCGTCTAATTAGGCTCATACACTCACACTTAATTGGTAATTAGTGATCAATTATAGATAACTGAGGAATGTGTAATTTAGGCCTGGGGTGTGGTCACGCAGCGTAGAGATACCTACTTCATAACCGGTGGTTTTGCTTTTACACCAATCCAACAACATCTGTTTGATGGCGGACGGACTGCGTTGAACTCCGACCTTTCCTCCACCACGGCCAGCGCCTCCAGCAGCATTGGCTGGTGCAGACATGTAACTGCGATGGGCCACAATTAAATCAACGGCTAAGACGTGCATTAATTAAGACTTATATAGAAGGGAGGAGGGAGGGTGCATATTGCAAGGCAGGGTTAGGAGGAGAGAAAAGCACATACACACCACAGTGAACATATTTAAAAATAAATATAAAAAAAAACATGGAAAAATATTAACTAACTTATTCTAACCACCACCAGAATTGTACACATCATTTCATTTTGGTACCTCATAAACACTCGTACGGTTGCGAACAAAATCAAGAATTTCCTTTTTAATCTCAACGACACTCCGTGTGTCGCCTCTTGCTTTTTTGTTGCTGCAAATTTACGAAATAAAGTGTTAGTTCCATGCACCTCGGTATCTCGAAATTTCCCTTTTTTCAAAGTCATTTTCAACTCTCTCAAGAAGATCTTTTGAGAATGACCAAGAAATTAGCAGAAATTAAATCCACGCAAATCCAGTTAATGAACAACAGGGGAAAAAAAAGTTTTTCTTTTTATAAATTAGGAACATAGAAAGCAGTTAGAGAAAAATGCCCAAAAATCCAGCATAAAATGCACATCAGAAGGGGGATCGAGGCGCTTCTAATTGAACATGGGAATATTATCTCAACCAACAATATATATATATTATATACATGCAGAATTTGAATTAAATGATGAATTAAATTTTATATTTCTCTTTAGGATTCATTGATAATAGTTTATGGTTAATAATTTGTTGATAATATTTGAATGAGAGCATACTTGGGTTTTGCAGGGCCACCCGCGGGGGCGTTCGCTTTGTCCATTGACTTGAACATGTTTGCGGCACCACGAGGGCTTGATTTAGCTGGAGAGAGAAAAATAGATAAAATTCACAAATGATTTACAAAAAAAAAAAAAAAAAAAAAAAAATGAAATTCGTGCAAGGACAAGAAAAACAATATACATCAACTTCACAAATTCATGCAGATTAGTTTTACAGTCTAAAAGCAACGTTTCAGTGTAGTCAGTTTAAAGCAAGCAAATGAGTGTACCTCCCCACGCCTGAGATTTCTGCGTCCGTTGCGTGACTCCGCTGTTGCTATTCCAGGATTCCGTCCTCACGTTGATGATGCCGCTTGTTCCGTGAGATGCTTTATTTGAAAATGTCTTAGCCAATGACTGCGCAGCTTCCTCTGGTAACCATAGCAACAAGGGTTTTTGTAAACAGGATAAAAAAAAATTGCATGCTTAATTTAAGAACAGGAATGATTAGTGAAACTGAACGATTTAACACCCAATATCAAACATGCGATAAAGAAAAGTTTTTAGAAACAGAAATTTTGTTGCAAAAAAAGCACAAACATCAATAACATGGGATGCTATATCGCTTAGCTTCAGCGCATCATATACATTGATTCAGCTTTGAAATTTAACTAAATTAAAAAGGGAGAGAAATTTGATTTGCAAATGAAAAGCTGAAATAACTAACCGGCTGTAGTCTTTGAGATGCGATAAGAGGTACCACCCAAGCCTGAGGTCTGAGAAACCTGTTTTGTTTGTTGAGTGACAGACGTGGAACCATCTGGAAAAATTTAGAGAGTGTTAAGGGAGATTCAAATGAAATACAAAGGATTTAAAGGAAATTCAAGGGAATTTAAAGAAAATTCATGGGGATTTAAGGGAAAGGAAATTCAAGGGGATTTAAAGGAATTTCATGGGAATTTAAAGGAAATTCAAGGGGATTTAAAGGAAATTCATAGGGATTTAAAGGAAATTCAAGGGTTTCAGAGGAAATTCAAGGGAATTCAGACGCAACGAACCTTTAGATTTGTGCGTTGTGGTGGTGGTGGTAGTGGTGGCTCCTCCTGCGCCCTGTTCCGTCTTGGTGGAAGTGGAGGTCGCTTGGAAACCATCCAGTCGCCTGTCCTTCATCTTGTCGCTGGCTGCTTGCTCAGCCTTACGAATTGTGTCACCCACTGCAAGATCAGAACGAAGTTGATTACACGAATCTTGCATTGTGTGATTTGCGTCCAGAGGTTTTAAAAATATTCAAATCAAAGCAAGAGAAATACTGCAAAAAATTTAAACACACAGCAATCAAATCGAGAATTTGAAAGCAAATGAAACGATCAGAAGAAAATGTTAACAACATGCAGAAATGCAATTCACTCTTTAATGAAATAAAAACATTACTTTTAACGTCTTCAGCTGAAAAGTGGTTAGAAATAATAATTAAAACTAAATGTAAAGAATAAATTAAAATTAAAATAACCATGCTAATTATCACTATAATTGCATGAGGGGTTATATATATGATATATATAAACTACAAGCAACTAAAGTAGTGTACAACTATATCCACGAGTCATTAATAGCCATGAGGGGAAATGAATATTCATAAGGTGTGATGAATATTCATGAGGGGGTCGTCATTAACCTGCGTGGTAGGACGCGGCCTGAGTGGCGGCCATTTCATTGAAGTGCTTGATTTTTTTCTGCTTTTCTTTCTCAGACTCAGCCAGTCTTTCTTGCCGGTGTTTCTCCGCAATGCCAACATCCTGTTTTCCTTTTTTAGCTTCTGCGTTGTAGGCGGCCAACTTCCTTTCGCGTTCCTCCTTCGCCAGGCGCTGCCTCATGGCCACCGCGTCTTCCTTTGTGCTTTCACGCTCCAGACGACGAGCCTCAAACTCAGCTTATAAGCAAAACAAAAAGAAATGAAAAAGCAAAAGACCAGAAATAAATACATGGCTCCAAAAGCCAGCTGTTATGAATATAACCCCAGTTTAGCCGACTCTTGGTGAAGAAGAGAAGAGAATACACAAGTGCTACAAGACTATATACACGTGTACATGTATAATAATACACTACAGGGTGCATCAAAACAATATATACCTGCTTTCTTCTCTCGGACTTCCCTCATACGAGCGCGGATTTTCTTCCTCTCGTCGAAATTTTCAGTTCCACTGAGCTGGAATTGAAGAATTTCAAGTGAGAAACTATTAAATATAATGAAAAAAAAAAATAATAAAAGGTTTTCATAGGCCACCCTATATATACTGACCATTTTGTGCAAGACATCTTCGTCTTCGATGGTGTCAATGTTCGGCATGTTTTTAGCCTGGGAACAAAAAGAGAACAATTATATCATTGACAAAATACCTGCAAATGATGGAGAGGGAAAAAAGGGGCATAGTTCCCCGATGAGTGCGTTTGGCGAATTCCCTACAGCTGATCTTTCTCATCTTCGGGAGAAAAAAAAAAAACCCTCGCTTAAAACACGGCTCGAGTCAACATCCAACTCTAGCCATGGAGAGAGGTATATGTCTACACGGGAGTCAATAAGCAAACGTCATGTATATGAAAATACTACCGCTAAAAAGCATAAGATATAAGATAACAAGGTTTTATACCAATATCATGTTTGATATAGAAACAGGCAGCAGAGTAAGTCCATCGATGATAGCTGCGACGGCTGCAAGACACATCGGGCTTAAAAATGATGAGAGTCTCAATTATGGTAAGTTACCATGGAAACATATTTACACGAAAATATACTAATATTGTCACTCTGAAAATGTAGGGTGCGTTATGATTCCTACCATAGCAGGATGGAGAAGGCGGATCATAGCGTATGTCCTCGGCATCTTTGAAATGATGTTGTGTCCTCAATTAACGACGTCCCAGAGAAACAATTCAGAACTCAAGAACAAAATGGGGAATCGCTCAGCTTTTATAGAAACATTTCAAGAGCAGAGTCATAAATTCGCAAGATGACATTTCGTACGAGACACCGCTAGGATCATAAAGCCGCGAAATTCCTCGCAACAGTGCGCCGCAAAATTCAATTAAAAAAGGGGAAAAAAACCACGCAATTCAACTAAAAAGGACCCCTCACGGAGAGCGTAGGTGCTTGGAGCTGGCGTAACGTACATTATCATCAGTCATCATATAAAACATAATGATAACCAAACAGATACAATTTAATTATTATGATAGGGCACGCTTGTATTTTTTCTTCTCCAGTACAAGAGAAATGCACTTGATTTTACTGTGTGATGTGGTTTGAGGTCGGTGTGAGGTTAAACTTCTCATCATTTACTTCGAGGGAATACGAGTGTTTGGGGTGGATGCCTCCAAATAGTGTGGTCATGAAACAATATCGTAATGAGTCTTCATTACGATTCCATGTATCAAAATACGAAGCACTCAAGCAGTTTTAGAACTGCTGTGTTCATCTTACATCTAAGATGAGGTGGAAGTGCTCTTACCCAACCTTCAATCTTGCATAAGTCACAAATACGAACAAAATTAACCATTATTAATTACTTTTTTAAGGCTCTGGATCATCCCTCAACTAATTATAAATTGCTTTTGATGTTTTGTTACGAAAAATACAAGTAAAATCGGTGTTGTTTTAGTAATTTTTCGATCGCGATCATATCGCTGGACACAAAATGGCTGCCATTTTTAAACATAATGTAAGATGGAACGCTGATTTCAAACGACGATTATCAATGTTTTAACCTTTTTGTAAGTTGGCATATGGATGGTAGTATTGATTACAATAATGACAATTATAATATTAATAACTATTTTTCAAGGATTAATTATAGCATATATATGTGTTGAAAATTCGAAGTGCGGAATGTAAAATAAGATTGTAGAGTAAAAGGCGCCCCTGCTGGTCACTGGTGGTCAGTCGCTTGTTATCGCAGGGTCCTGGGCCAACTTCGTTCCATATGAAGTTATACATGTGAACCATAAAGGTCCCACTCCGGATCGCCCAGGTTATCAGGAGAAAAAAACAAGCAGGAGAAAATACAAGCATTATAGCTTACTTATATACAGTTCATTAATAACGAACTCTTTCATATTTTATGTTTTCCCTACAAAATATGCACTTACATAATTTCTGTTCCTTTTTCTCTCTTTGTTCCAGAAACATATTGCAAGCAATTAACCACTTATTTTATTTTTTTTTTTTTTTTTCACTGGCGATGGTAACTCAATTCACGGAAGTATCGGCAAGCGATGTCGTGCAAAGTGCAAACATTTATCTCATATTTAACCCCAGGAAAAAAAACGTATCGGTATCCCAAAAGAAGTGCAACCAGCGAATTCTTACTCTTAGAGCTAACAGCACATCTCGTGATATATCGTATATCCATTTACATGAAACGATACATCAGCGTGATTTAGATGGCACGCGTAATTATGCAGTCAACAAACGGCAAGAAAAAAGCACGAAAGGAACTAACACAAAGTACTAACACAAGTACACAAAGTACACAAAGTTTGTTCGCAGTGTAAATGCATACATCAACACACGAACAACGCACAACAAGAGCAAGAGAGCGGAGAGGAACAGCGGACGCTCCCTAGGAAACTAGGAATGCCTCTTGCATCGCACTGCGCACCTGCGATGCGCATGCCTCCCTCGAAGTTAGACATCTTCTTGCTGACTAATAAATCTATTACATCATCGTAGTGAATCCCACAGAGACAACAAGGATATTTATTACACGTAAGAGAACTTCGCGTGAGAATGTTGAGCCATATTCATACACGATCGCGAGTAATTAGTAGCTGATGGAGCGGTGTTTATTTCTCTCGGCACAGATGCATGCAATTTCCCTCGTTAGCTGATTCAATACAATGAGTTCCTCTGAGCACAGGTTGTGCGGTTTCTCCAAGTACTACGTGTATGCGGTGTTCTTTGAGCAGGATGGGTCGGATCCTTTATCACCATGGTGATATGCAACCCAGGCGGAAGATGCGTCAGTTATCCCTGAGGCCTGCTTCGACGCAAGTACAGATAGCATAACGCCCTCTTCCCAAATCCAAGGTCGTTGACCGCGTGGTGTTGTTGTCCGAGTGAGGGTTCGGGTGTGGTCAAGGCTTGCACAATTATTACGTAATTCGGTTGCAGTGACGTCACGTGCATACTTGTTAAGGTGTTGCATAATTCATAATATTTGGGCGTTTAAATCTATTGATCTGTGATTAATCGCGATGCAACACTTCCAACTGACTTGAACTTAGTTCGATAACATAATAATAGTAATAATAATAATTGAAAATAAAGTCTAATGAATTTCTGTAGTGAGTCACAGCAAACACGTTTTAAATGAACTGCATGAAGAGTTGAAGACAAACCTGAGTTAAGTTTGACCAAAGAGGAGGATTCCGAAAAGAAAAGCAGATAATCCGAGAAACCCACAGGAATAACAACAAGAATACGTTGCGGGCCGCGGCTGAAATACTGCCTGACTGCGGCCGCTGCCTAGAAATTCTAGGTTGTTACTATTAATAGAGTTTCGTACAAGGGTGCCTGGAATGGAGGTACGTAGGGTGCTAGGGAAGCGAGGAGGGAAGTGAGAATGGATTTGAGGGGCAACAATGTCTCATTAATTATTTGTCTGTGAAATACAGGAAAAGACGCAGGTTATTTGCTATAAGAACAAAATAATTCAAATAGTTATTGTCGTGGATTTCACGTAATTTATGCGGCGGAGGCTCTTGTGAGATGTTGGAGCGAGTGGAACTACAGCCATCCGTCCTACAATAGAATCCACATAAAATCCGGGCTCGTCGATTCAGACCGCGCAACGAAGGATATCGTGCGATTGGCGCAGTTTGAGCAATAAACATCATTATCTGCAGCTGAGACGAATCAGAGGACTTTTATGAAGTATTTGCGCAGAGAAGAAGCGTCGACGAGGCTCTGAAAAGCTCATAAAGCGAGCGCTGAAGGTTACAACAGACTCGAATATATCCCGTCAATTGCGTATACGATATGACACACACAGGAAACTAAGAAAATCATAACGCACTTTAATTGGGAATCACAACGCACGATACCATCATCCAGATAATCATAACGCATCGTAGTCTGCATTATAACGCATATTGACCACCCGATATTCGATATCAAGGAAGCTCTTCAAGTCAACAGAAGTGAGGCAGCATTTCAGATTCATTCAAGGACTTTTCGACAGAGCGAGTTAGAACAGCACTCGATAGTAAAAGCTCTCGAGAAAAACAGGCTAAAAAGAGGAAAAACCAGTCAGGGACTTCATAAGTGGGTATAAGAGGTATAAGGCTCCGGGGAAGAACGTAAAAGTTCGAAAGAAGTTTTAAAATACCCTAGAAAACTGATAAAAGTTAACCCACCTGGGCTTGAGAGGTGTCCTGATGAATCTCGCCAGATTTATCTGCAAAGTAAGGAAAAATTACATAACAATCGTTGATGACGTCATGACGTACCTTTAACAGTGACATGGCAAGATGTCGTCGATTTTCCGTGCTCATTGCGCGCCATGCACTCGTAAAAACCAGCGTCATCAGGGAAGACCTCGCGAATGAACAGATTCGCTTTGGCGCCGACCAGCGTCTGTTTGTACTCTGTACCAGCTCGGAGGATTTTGTGATTCCTATACCACATGACGATCGGCTCAGGGTTCGCTTCGACCGTGCATCCAAGGAGCAGGGCCTCTCCATCCATGCCTTGCGCGTCCTGGAGTTGCTCCGTGAAAAGCGGAGGCTTCGGTTTGTCCTCAGCGACGGCCAGCACCATCTTCGTCTCGACTTCTCCGCCGAGATTCTTAGCGACACATTTGAATTCGCCCTCGTCATCCTCGAACGCTTCGTCCAGGAAGAGCGTGGCAGTGCGGCCGTCAAAGTCCTGCTTGAACTCTGCCCCATTGGGCAGTGGGTGGTCATCCAGGTGCCATTCGATCTTGGGAGGAGGCGTCCCTGTGACCTGGCAGGAGAGCGTCACTGGGCGACCCTCGAATACCGTCTGATCGACCAGATTCACCGTGAACTTCGGAGGAATAGTTTCTGTTGAAGATAAAAAAGCACGAGGAAGTGTATGTTATTAAAAACAGCTTAAACCCACTGTACACATTCATCTGCCATTGACATCGCGCCTCGCCAGCAGCGTTCTTTAGTAGCAGGGAGTAGGTTCCGCTATCGTCACAATAAACCTTGCGAATGGTCAGCTTGGCCACGGTGCCATCAAAACTCTGAATGAAATCCTGGTTGAAGATGATGGGTCGTGGACCCCGGTACCACGTGACACTGGGCACCGGTTTGCCGCACACGCGACATTCAAATACGGCATCTTGACCATTGGTCAGCTCGACATTCTCCTGCGTTTGAGTGAAGCCGGGAATTTCAGACGTCTCGTTTTCTGCGGGGACAAACGATTGCGATGAATGCTCTATAGATACAAACAGCACTGACCAACGACTGTAAGGTAGGCTGATGTCTCCGCCATGCCATTGTCGCTGAGCACCACGCACCTCACCACGCCTTGGTCGTCGGGGAAAACCTCCGCGATGCGCAGCTCAGCCAGGTGTCCATCAAAGGACTGCTTGAACTCATCCGTCGATTCTATCTCCTTATCCCCCTTATACCACGTTACCCGCGCGTCTTTAGGAGGCGCACCTTTCACAGTGCACGCCAGAGTCACCGACTCACCATCAGGAACAGTCACATCATCCAAGGCACGGACGATCTCAGGGTACTCCTCATCGTCAACGTCATGCAACGGACACTCGATCGCCATGGTCGGCTGGTCAACCAGGCGCAGTTTCACACTTTCAGACGACGATTCCCCGCGTGTAACCGACATGGAATCCTTCTCCACCAGGATATCTGTGTCCTGCGCGATCTCCTTACCCTCGCGGTCAGCTAAAGTCCGAGTTCTGACCGCATCTCTGCGCACATACTGCGAGCCATGACGAGTGACCTTCGTGTGAGTGGTCATTTTATTCTGCTCGATTTGTCGATCGCCACTCGGCGTCACCAAAGTCGTTTCCACAACGGTGTCCCTCTCGGTGATTTCCGATTGAGACTGCGTCCTCGTTTTGAACATGTTCATCTTGGTTTGCCTCGATCCGTTCGGCAATGGAGTTTCGTGTTCAGCGCTCATGACCTCGTTCATGACCTCGCTCGTGACCTTGGTTTCCGCGTCCTCCGGCGTCGTCGGAAGAGTCGGACTGGTAGGAGCAGGAGGAGGAGGTGCCATGCCTCTAGTTGGATCCCACAGCGAAGTCTTCTTCCGTGGCGTCGAAGGCTCAGAGCTTTGGTTTAAAGAGAAATATCCCTGTCTTAGCCTGGATCTGAGCTCTCGGATTCGCGCCCGTACATCTCTACGCTGCTCGAAATCCTTGCTGGTGTCCAACTATATAAAGGCAAGATAGAAAGAGGAAAAAATTAACAGTGCTGGCACTCATGAAAACGAATCTCGAAAATGTTTATGAAAAACAAGGATCGATTTCAGACCAATTATGACGCACCTCTCGTTCGAGATTTTTGATCTGCTGCTTCTGAAAGAGGAAACTTGTGATTAAAACCACAAACATCGGAGCAATATGAAGAGGAAAGAATGAAGAATGTCTTATTGTGCTGCTACACTCGAGCAACGAGGTCATTCGAGGTGTTCAGTTACTCGAAATCATGCAACTGACATCAGCACCTCAGAGGAGCTACTCAAATAGAGTCACAGTGATCAGTGTTTTCAGTGCTGTTAATGCATCAATAACACTAATCACATTTAGTTGTGAATTAATGAAAAACGATTATACAAGGTTGAAAACGCATACTTATACAACTAAAACTCACAAGATCGTTGACGAAATTCTCCTCGGCGTCGCCATGGTTACCGTTGCTAGGGTCAACAGCAATGACTGTCACGTGATCGTTGGCGGGCATGGTTCGGTCATCGGGAGCTGTGACGGTGATTTGCACGGGAGCGGCCGAGCAGCCTGATCGTCGCCTTCTGTCACCGCTGCTATTCGCGTTCTCAGAGTGCGCATGTGTTCTGAATTTGGGATCTGAAGAGGAAAATAGTGTAGTTGGGTTCCAAGGAGACTGAAGTGAAGGAGGCATGCGGCTCAGCAGGTGCACCCGACCACGCAATCGGCACTCAGGCCTCATGCACAAGCGACGCGATGCATTTTTATCTAAAGTAATTTGTCCAGGGTTTAGCGTGACTACCTCTGTAATATATATGACGTGATCATTCGATACGTGAGAATTATTGAAGTTTTCAGATTCATAATATTCAAATAATATCGAAATTATTCAGATCATCTGCAAATCGCGTGCTGTGGGATTTTATATTTTCATGCCTCTTGGATATCATGCAAAACAAGATTGACAGCTGATACGTGGCCTCAAGTCATCCGTTACTAATAAACACAATAAAAAAGAAGCAATTTTGACGCAGAGTTATTAAATAAAATCGTTTATGACGACACTGAAGCTACACCGAAACGTTTTACGGCATCTTTAACGAGCGCTTTACGACAATGGAAAATGGCGGAGAACCGACAAAAAGACAGCGACAAATTCTGCTGCACTCTCGTTGGCAGAAGCGTGAAAAAAGAAGTGACATTGATAAATCTTGGAGCTGTATTATATCAGACAGAGAAAGAAAGAAATGATGGCAAATTGGCGGATCGACAACTGTTATAAGAAAAAGAAAAGAGTCAAGTGCAGTGATGATCTTGATTTGATGAAGCACTTCACATCGCAGTTCCACCCTCACATAAACTACTCCAAAGAAAACCACAAGATCTCATGTTCTGTTGCAGCGGATATTAATTGATACTTTATGGTCGAATCAAGAAAGCTCCCACGCAGCTATATAAATAGCCACAAACACGTGGTATGGGCGACGCCATGTTTGTTGTTGTTTATATGAAAAATATTCAACCAACCTGAACGTTTGAGGTTTCGTTTCCGTAACTCGGTTAACGCTGAACGAATTTTCTTCTTTTCGAAATAATCCTTTGTTGCGTTGAGCTGTAAGAGAGAAATCGGTTAAAGCGCGAGTGACAGAATATATGGCCTTTTGCAAGTCGTCATTCGAAGTCGCTGCGTAGAATAAGTGCCAAGCCCACCTGATGCCTGCGAGCTAGCTTTGTACCTTTACCGGGAGAAACCCGCTCCTACAAGTCCCGAACGGGGAAAGCCGCGAGAGCCTATGGGCAGCAACGATTAGTGCTCGACACTCTTCTTCATATTAACGCCAAGAGGCGCCAAGAAAGATCGAGCGGAAAGCGCTCAATGGGCCACACACGTTAAATTGTGCATGTGATCATCGTTATAACAAGTATTACAGCAGCTACAGGCCTACAATGAGAAAAAAACGGTGTCGAATGCTCTACACCGATCAAAATTGTGCGAATTATGACGCAATGATGACATAATGGTCGAATGTTCCAACTTGGAAGCTGATCCCCGCGATGGATAGAAATATACACGACGAGATTATAATTCCTGCAACAATGCTTACATTATTATCCATATGAGGGGAGGGGAGAGGATTAGAAGATGCACTCGATGCACTTGTAAACAAACAGACGTCGACAACGAAAATGAACGAGGAGTGATTTAATCGAATGCACTACAATCCAAGGACACACGCCAAATGGCGCGAATAAAACTTTAGAGTTTCCAAGGCAACGATCCTGGATTGTTCTCTAAGAGGTTATACGAAATAAATCATCGCTTAAATAAATTAGAACACCTCCGACCGATGTATCCAATTTGCAGCCAAATGACGGATTGTCAACTAATCTTACACACAAATAGCCATAAAGCCACTTATTCAATGAGGTCATCGAATTCTCATAAAATATATGAATAAGACGTGATAGGCCGTAGCGTAATTCACAGATGATAAACTCGCTCCTCAAAGGACCAATTCCGCCGATGTCGAAATTATAAATCTATTATAATGATGTTAATTCTAACCCAAAGATATCAAAAGAATCGCTTCAACGAGACCACCACCTTCCCATGTTATCTGGCCAACGTCAGTTCAATAAATCGACGCGTAAAACATGACTGACATTATATAATATATTATATAACTATAAGTATATAGGTCATCAGTGTCGTGACAAAATGTTCTGTCATCAACATTGTGTATCACGTTGTAATTATAACAGTGCGATATTTATGCATGTAAGTGCAATGTTCATATACAAATAATGCGCCCTTATAAAACGGAATAACAATTAACTAACGACAATATAACAATTCTATAATTTCATATTATTACTTACCAGATTTTCGAGTTCGCGTTCATCGTTGATGGCCGAGTAATCGGGCTGCTTGGAAATGCTCGTTTTTCGGATGTTGACTCTGTTTGGGGAGAGAGTGGACGATGACCGGCGGCTGGCACTCGTCTTTGCTGCTGCACGAGATGAAATGAAATTAGCTATAAATTATAATAAACAAATAGAGCTAAGTAACTGGAGGTGAATGCATTCAAATGCCACCAGTATTCTATGCTCTACTAAACATTTCTTCCACGGCTGATCCGAAATCGATATTATAAACATTACTTGAAGGGCGAGCTGGCGTTACCATAATGCATGCTAAGCATAATGAGGCTCCACACAATTAACAACACTAATAAATATTCCGTGTGAATAAAAAAGTTTTTGCGGTGAATGAAAAGTGTTGTTTTGGTCGGTCGTAGGGCAAATGAGGGCAGAGGGCGACGTCTGTATATTGCGTATAGGGTTCCTACGGGAACATTTACAACGTACGGCTAATAAAACAAGAGACAAATACATGAAATGAACAGGAATAAGTTCATCTGTCCATTTCAGTAAAAGCAACGGATTGGGGGGGGGGCAGCAACCTTGAGGTTCTTAGGGGATCGCGCTGTTCCGCATTCATCTCCATTCAATGATGACCCCGAATGAAAGGTGAAGGTCGCATTTCTCTGTCACGATGCGATAATGATGGGAGGTTGCTATGGTTACTCCAGGACGCAACGTCTTTATGCCAGTTGAGGAGGTGCGGCTGAGATCTCGCGAAAGGGTTCGCGTCGGTCGCCAATGCAAGGTAACGGTGAAGGTCATCTTATATTGAGTCAATGTCACTTCAGACGTATGTGAAACCGCATGAATATTCCATTGTCTAACGAGCGGACGACGGCCACACCACCAGTCAGTCGGAGCGGCCAAGTGGGTGTTACACAATGATGAATATTCATGATCTCATAGATTCCCTAATTGATACAGCGCCAGTACTGATTACGCTTACACATAACACAATTTACACAAAGTTCCGTTAATTGACACCCGAATACGATACATGAATAATTACACGCTAAGATAGCTGGTGGCAATTGCCAATTAGCGGTGATACAGGACTTGAGTTCAAATGAATAATAATTATATATTAATCGTATCGAATATTGCCATGGTATGCATGTAGGCCCGTAACTGTGCCAGCTATAGGCTACCATTATTATTAGTATTATTATTAGCATAGTGCCAAAATACATGTCAATCACGATCAACCAAAAATCGCAGTATTACATGACCATACACTCCACATATACGCATTGTATAATTGTACACCTTCTGTCGCTCTATAATATATATAAATCCGTTCTGTTTGTTATAGTGTTTATATAAATACATTTTCAGGCGGGTGACATGTTCAGTGATATGACTGTATGTACACCTGAAGTATATGCATGATCAAAGCCACGTGGAAATGATATAAACAGTTCAATTAAATTGGCAATCAGCCAATACATATATTGACAGTGATTGATTACCTTTGAGAGTTTTGTACTGTACTTGTAAGTACAGAATTCCCGGTTCATAAACGGTAAATAATTATGATAACCACGTATATGAATAAATTTTCACGTGTTGATGCTTCTGTTGATAAATCATAACCTACTTCCGGTGAATTTTGCGCCGTTCACAACGTGGGAAATTAAATCCTCTTATCGTATCCTCTAATCGTGTTCCCAGGGGGATACTGTTAACGGAGCACGTGGCTGCTCAGGAGGCTGCGACAAAAATAGTCCACTTGTTTACAAAATAGAAATTATTGGCCCTGATATAACACGCACGGACGCACCGGACAGAATTCATTGAAAGTGTTATATTAATCCGACAGCTGTTGACGTGAGCGTCGAATAGCGACCCCAGATGTTCAATACGTTCGATAATCATACAATAATGCACCCGAGGCAACGGCCTTCAGTGAGGATAAGTTGATGTTCTGTCGAATGTCGGATCATTTAAACGGTGCGCCGATCGGAGGACAAAAGTTCCTCATAAATCACCTCGGCGTTGATGGCAATACCATTGTGACCTTTTTTTTTTCTGATGTGCGACCCCACGAGGCCATCTAGTACGCCCCATTAAACGGGGGACTATATGCCACGGATCCTGCATCTAGAACCTATAATATGCACTTATACGAGTTGTATACGCTTAGCACCAGACACGGGCATATATAGGCGCAGGGAATTGCATCTCAGTCGTAAAATTGTGCATGCATATTACGATAGAGCAGGTGTCAGTTGAGCTGGATTCAGACCAACGTAATGGGAGCTGCATAGTATCATTATACTGTAACTACTAGGGACGGGTTCAAAGCACGTGTACAGCCGACTTACCCGGGTGTTGAGTACGTAAAGAGATCTCCTTCTTGCTACAATAGAATTCCATCGTTCTCCTGAGGACGTCACGAATCGTACGTTCGACGGTATTTACAATCGTGGAATTCACGCGCAGCTAATTCACCGTGCAGACCTTAGTCGCTTCATTGGACGAGTAGGTCATTTCGTCATCTTTGTCGCCGCGTGGTCGCCATGACAACTAGTCCGAACGTTAAAGCACAGAAGTAGAATCACAATGACCAGCAACAAAAATCCGAAATAATATGCAAACATGTGACGGCGGAATTACTGTTGAGTTGAGTCTGATGTGCATCGATACACGCCGACTGAATTTTAAATTTGGCGAACAGCGAGCTTGTAGGGGAGGGGGGGGGTTATCAAAGGGGGTGCTGTTGTTATCTGAGTGCCATTCCACGCTCATCAAGCGGTTGCCCCGAATTATCACATAGATTGATTAAAATATTTCGCGGAAAACAGATATGGTATACACTAATACATTGTACATGTCTTTGAATCTATAGAGCCACTTACCTAATCTGTTATCGGTGGACTACTAATATCTGTGATGTTGATAGAGCTACTAACTTATAGCTGTGCGTATGTACACAGAAGCAGCGCGGATACTGGTGAAATGTTACATGTATACGTGGAACGCATTCAGGCAACCGTGAAAACGGCGTGTTATTCAAATTAGTTTTTCTTTCTCGCGTGTTGCAATGACGCCCTCTAGATCACAATGGATCGCGTGTAGTCGGAAAGACTTGCAAGTTAAGGGACACGCACGTTGTAATTAGATAATATTATGACGTCATCATGCAAAAGAGCAGCACTGAGTACTCACCAGCGAGGCTTTTGAATTGCAGAGTACTGATGAAGCCATCAGCCATTATTCGGTTAAATATCCCACAAAAATTCCTTGAATGAAAAGGAAAAAGCTCCCCTCGTTTTGATATAACCAACGGCGTCCTTAAAGCCTAATGAATGAATGAAAGGCCCCAGCACACCTCCGCGCCTATTTCTACCACAAACTCATTTTCAAGATTACTATACTCATTCATCTTTTATCATAAGATCGTTTTATGAGAGTACTCTTATTTCGGAATGTAGGATTTATATACGCAATCCCATGCAATCGTCAGCACTTTGGCCAACCGTAGCATATATATGAATGGGTCTTCCAACCATACTCCCGCAAAATGAGATGGCGTACTCTGGTCACGGAACGAGGTCAGGGTCAAACATACGTCGGTGGCTTAGTCAGTCTTTCGTCTCGATCTCTAGATTCAGAACAAAGTGAGGCCTGCATTGCTAGCGGTCACACATATACATAATTATCCCCGCCTATATATCTGCATGAACCATTAACTTTAATCAGCCTTTTATGATTATGAGCTTTCAAATACGTTCAGTTATTCGATCTACAAACGGCACATGCTGGAGTGAGAATACAATTGGCTCATGGTTGAAACAAACGAATGCAAATTGCATTCGTTCGGTCACCACAGGACGCTGTCAGCTATTTCCTCTGCTTCGGTCACGTGCTCGATTACTCCGTCAAGATGCTCGCGAGAGTTGTTGAGTGACAGCAGACACCACTCAAGGTCATTCACCCAACGATTGTCGACGATGCGAGGTACAAGAAACATGGAGTGATCAATCAGGGAGACTGTGGTCGAACGGACCCCACGCAGTACTCATGGGCACTTATGAGTTATAACCAAGATGGTACTGAGCAGTACTGCATCTATATTTATGATTTCTCTGATGGGACCATTACGCTAATAGGTTGCAAAAGGCGTAGTGATTTAATGGCTACAGTTCTTATGCATTCCAGCATACATTGTACCGCAAATTGTGAGCTTAGATGTCAGTTTAAAAAGAGGGACTGACCGGTGGTTGGAGGGTCCAGTGCTTTGATGGCCTGTTGGATGCGAACTCTCTCCTCGGCTTTCGTATTTTCAGCCAGCTGAATTGAGTAAACAAAATGTTAGCGCATTCAGTAAATTGAACCAATTGATAATTAGTAAACATACTTGAGGACTCCCTTGCTGTAAGCGGGGTAGCCCCTCGTCGCTGTGTTCAGTTGATATAGCCATGAGACATACAACACCCGAATCAAACCGAATCAGGGTGAAATTTGAGAAGTGCTGCTATTAAACACGGTTGACGGCCTTGCATTACATTTTTTATCTATAATTATGATGCCGTAAATATTTCGGTTTGATTGGCCTTGTGTTGTCCTGAGTGGTTTAATTATCGCAGAAGAGCCACTTAATTGTACTCGGCACCTACTCCTTACAATCAATACTCTTATTGATGTTGAGGTTTTTGTGTTGGGGTGTGTAGTTCATTTAAATGTTTGTCGCTGCATAAGGCTTTTAACATGGGAACCGAATCACCGATCTGTTGCGATCGAAATGTTGTCGACAAGTCAATAATTATGTCGATGCAATGAGTGACCTAATAAAGTACTAGAACATGCATATCCATAACGCACTTCTCTGACTTCTGGTACATAACGAACTTCATGCAACACTATAGTATCATCAGAGAATGTTCAAGTTCAATGTTTGAAGTTCTCTGGTATCATCGAGGATTCATAACGCACTTTTCAAGTCACTTAGTCATAACGCACTTTTGAGCTCAATAATTCACAACGTACTTTTTTGCGTTATGATTTTACAAAGCAATAACTTTGACAACCACGCCAGTCGCGCATGTTGATTAACTGGAATGTGGCGATAAACGACCTTAATTCGACCTTCAGGTTGCGTCAACGCCGATAATGATAATATACAACATTGGCTGTCAAAACCTCTCTTTATATATGGTTAATAATTGCTCGCGGGTTGAGAAAACAATTTCCATTTCTGATCATCTTTCCTAATGTTTTCTTTGGACGAGAATCAGTAATCCAACTTGATAACACAAAAGTGAAAAAAAAGGATTACAGATGTTGCGAAAACATTCCTTGCCACGAAACAATCCAAGG
>KB304086.1:2784-17484 GCA_000328365.1 Capitella teleta | reverse complement strand
ACCCTTGGATATTTTTTTATTTTCTTCTCAGAAATAGATAGAATAATCATTTTGCCACCAGTCAGGCGCGAAAAAAAAATATTTTTCGCTATTTTTCTTATTTTAACAAGCGATTTTCTAGGACACCTACCATGTTTCTCATCCTGAAACAGTAAAAAGGTCAGCCAGAGTGCACCACGCATGCGCTTTCGTTTCGTAAACAACAAAGATGTCCTTTTATGGCGAAGATGCTCTGCTCTGATTGGCTGAAATCGATAGCTTCACGAGGGGAACGGAACCAATCAGCCATCAGCCAAACCAAGCCATCAGCTGACGTTTGCCTCCTATACTTCGCAATGGAAGCCATTCTCCCACAGGCGCAATGCTAACCCCGATATTCGGAATGCATTATTTCCTTACGCTTGCATCCAGGCATGGTGTTTTTGGCACGGAATGCTATCAATTGGTGCTATGAGTCAATAGAACATCACTTAAAATTTAGTTCCCCATCCCTTTAACGATGTCGTGAACGAGTGTTCTTTCGGCAACAATTAGGTTGATTGCGTTGTGACTCTGCCCAGCCAAACACAGTAATTACAACCCAGCAAGGTCTTACACGAGGAGCCTCGAATGGACCTCTGAGACTATATAGTGCACAAGCACTGAGGGGTTTCACTATTTGGCGCCATAGGCCGTTTCTTTCGATTCCATCTTAGAAGTTTTACTACTTTAGAAGTCAGATGATATAATCTGTGTTATTATAATTACGGATGAATGAGCAATATTCCGTTTGCGTCACGACCTATATACAGTATTACGGACTGAAAAGACCACGATACCCTCAGCGAGAATGTTTTGAAAGAATACTGTGAAATGTTTTTAGAAGGACTTAAGGAATTAAGTGTGTTTCTGAGGGAATTGAATGTATTTTATAAGCGCCCTTCACACCGAGATGAAGAGAAGAATATAATACGTGTACTTAGGATGAAATAAGATAAGATAAGAAGCGACACTGACCATCTGACGGAGTACATCCACATCTTCAATTTTGTCAATGTCCTGTACAGAAATCGATTTCTTTCGATCGAGGCCAACTTTGGATAATCGCCGATTCGGCGAATGCGTCGTCGACAAGCGGCGTCCTCCGTTGTTAAGACCGGCAGTGGATTCTTTCCTCCCAGTCTTGTTGCCATTAGTAACGGATAATCTCCGCGCTGATGCATTATTCGCCACGGATGGTCGCCTTGGAGTCAGGTTCCCACTTTGCGATTTCCTCCTCTGCTCGTTCGGAGCAGGGCTGAGAAAAAGCTTCACTTCGGAAACCTGCTTCTTGGCGACCGATTGTCGTCGGTTGTTGTTGTTGCTGTTGACCACTGATGCCCTGCGCTGTCCAGATCCATTGCTGGTCGATTGCCTCCGCCCAGGAGTTGTCGTCGACGGCCTCCTTCCCCCCGCACCTTGGACGACCGAAGACCTCCGCCCTGAGACGCTTTCCCGTCGACCAGCCCTCTGTTTGTTTTCAGCGACGAAGTCTCTCTTGTTCTGAGTGGATACCGATCCACGACGGTTGTTATTGTTAAATCCTGCAGGAGAATGGACGCTGGACTTGCGTCTAGAGTTGGTTACTGTTTTTAGGGTCGAATTCCGCACGTCGCGCAGAGCTGCACGAATCTGCCGTCGCTCGACCAAATCGACAGCGTTCTCCAACTGAAATGAAAATATAAAACCATCTTAACGAATAAATCGATGTCATAATCGAATAAATTGATCGAGAGAGGTTGGTGTATACCTGCCAGGTATGCCCCAGCCACTCAAGAGAAACAATCTTCGATACAACAGGGACATCAACCACAAACGTTCGCTCAATCATAATCAATAATCCAGGATATCGATTTCAATTTTTCAATATTTCACTCAGCATTAAGTGAGAGAGGAAGCAGAGTTTGTCAGCACGACCTAGTGGCTCTCCTCACCAAAAAGACAACACATGTTTTTACTTCATTTGTCTCCAAAAATAACACAGTACAGTGCCACTCAAATACAACGGTATCTCCTCTTCACGACATCGTACTGTTACTGCATATGCAACACAACTACAGGAAGTAATCTCTTTTCTGTTGTCATGGAAACAGAATTAGTGGAAGTGGAAAATTCCGATGACAATATTGAATTAAATCCAGCATGCATATGCTGCAGTGTGCATTGTATCGTTTTCTTTTGGTGGTCTGTTCAATCTGGTGCATTTGCTAATTACATGAGGCAGCTGGAAGATATCAAATCGCCTTTTGCACAAACGCTCACACCGACGGTCGAAACACTTTTCGAACTGAAGGTGCTTACAGCTGATTGGGGGAAGATCGACCTGTCGTCCTAGACCTTTCCCTAGGGTCATCGTGACCTTGGATTAATATTTCAATAAACAACCGTCCAATAGGATGACAGCTAGTTAACCTCAGAGAAGTCCGAGGGCCAAGGAAAATGACGAACGGATAGAAATACATATAATTCAAGATCTCCCCTATTTTCGACCATGCAGACAAGAGTCCTCACTCGGCCGCCAGAATGAAAGCGCGCATTGGAGTCAAACCCTGGAAAGCACCGAAGAAGGCGCTCAGCCACTCTTGGGGGATCCGAGGGCATGCACCCTGGAACATTTTCAAATACTATTGCTAAAACACGCAAATTTGACACTCTCAGAATGATTTAAAATTTTAAACACGCTAAATTCGTGGGATTTATGGCTCCGGAGAGAACCCTGAATCATTGCATGTAAAACACGAGTGCGTGCGTGCGTGATGGGGTTTTACGGCTCCACCCAACCCGTTCGGGTGATACGGGCGCCAGAACAGAAGGCCCGGGACTGGGGTTTCCCCCTACTCTTATCGATAAATCCCAAGGGTTCTTTATCCTGCATACCACCATAGACAGTAGTACACAGCACCCGGCCTTGTTACGCAGTTGAGCAGCAGTGCAGAGTCACCGAAGAATTACAATTATAACGAATTACAATTATAATTCACAATCATAACGCACGTGGCCTGATCGGGTCTCGAACCCGGGACCTCGACCCCCACGGTCGGCATAGTCAGTCGGTTTAATCCACTGATCTATTCGGTGCCCCTTTGTAAAACACGATGATGCTTATCAAGGACTGGTGAGGAGATGTCAGGCTTCATTGAACACAAAGATACCTTAATCAGGTCCATGAGCCTGATGAGGTGTGCATAAGTTTTGCTGTGGACCGAGACGACTTCTGTTGAGCTTCATCCAGGTTGCTGTCTCTCCATCTGCTGACATCTTTGATGAAATGGCGATCTGCTTCGATTTCGATGAGAGGAGATTGGTCGCAAATCGTGGCTGTCGCCAATCAAGCAAACTTCAGTGCTTTTTTTTTGCTCTATTAAGTATCGTCATAGAGGAAGAATGTTCATCCTCTATGGTATATTGTCCGAATTGAATCTGGCCCGCGCTTCAGTTGAGATAGAAAATACATTTTGAGGGGAAACAATTTTAATATTTTTTGTTTTCATTTGTAGTTACCTGCGGGCCAGATTTAATACTAATTGGAGAGGCCACGGGCCACTCTGAGGGACCTCGCGGACCGGAGATTGAGGACCCTGATGAATAGGACAACGTACGATTTCCAAGAAGAGAAACGTTTCACAAAGGGCTAGAGAATTCGCCGCAATTGTCTTCCACAAATTGATCAATATTCATTTAATCAATATGATCAATCGTATGATTATTATAGGTACATGGATGATCTAACTCATAGCTAACTATATAGCTAACTATAGCCTATTCGTCAGCGGTGATCTCAGATATACATATGAGAATATTCAGACTTTGAGATAAATAGGCAGGATTTCATAGTAACTCCAATTAAATTCTACTCTCATTTCGAATTAATGGATTTAATGTATATTTCCGAATCGACCTCTTGTCTGTCTCTTCTTACTCTTCGATAATTTCTATACGAGAGCGATTTCTATTTATTATTACATAACAATCTCTTAGGTTTATCTCGTAAAAATGACGTTGCCAGTGCATGAGAATGGTATAATAAAAGGACAACAAAAAAAAGAAAAAGAAAAATTACATTTTTTTAAGCAAAACAAACAATGGGCTACCCGTTTTATTAATACGGATTTCGATAAAATATGCATGGGCATGTCATGTGCATGTGCATGTCATGTGCATGTGCATTAAAAGGTTCAAGACTGCGTAGTACAATTATACCATAATAGGACATTCAAAATTGTGCTTAAATTAGGTTAATGGATTCTCAAAGACGGCCTCACTTCTTCATATATAATATATAATAATTGCACATTATACAATGAAAGGAAAATAATTATTCATGAGAATATAAACGAGCATAATGCATAGAGAAATTAGGGAATGAGACTGATTAGAGTGAAAATCTCGCCATTGATCTTCATTTAAATCCCCCCGTATATCTGAGCATTGTGACAATGCCACAATATGCTCTCTTGTGCAATACAACATACCGTATACGTGGTCTACTCGACTAAAATAATCGATGAATACTCATTCCGGCCATTCGTCGTTCTTACTGCGATAAGTGCTTGAGATGGATTAGAACCCCAAAACCACACAAACGCTTAACTCGCCTCTTTTTTCTATTTCCTTCCACGCGGATTTTGAGCATCTGCCACATCTATTCATTTAAGCCGGACTCCATCTTATGCAAACGGCGTTTAGTTTGAATGTAACGCACCATAGTAAAAGGTCATTGACCTGGCTTTAAGCTGAATTACATTGCGCTCGGTGAGAGTAATCTATGCTTGCAATATATATAACTCAATGCGTTCATTTCATTCATGTGCACCTATTGAACTTATATACTCCGGAGGTTAATTTTTTTTTAAACCGAGATTATATTCTACCGAAACATCGGTATGCAACCCGCCAACATGCATCAAAGCAACTTCATTCAACATCGCGATTCAAAGAACTTGAAGCGGTGCGCATGCATAAAGAATCAATGTTACACGGAGTTAAGGAATACGAAAAGAAGGTTTGATTTTATTCATGTACTTTTAGTATCGCACTGTGTCAAATAGGTTGGTGGTTTAGCGAGAGTATGAATGGTGTCAGAGGGGGAAAAATTGCCCTGATTTGTTTGACATAAAGACTTTAAGCAACAGTGAGATTTATGATTTCATGAATTCCTGGCTCGCAAAAACCGTAGCCAACAGCGTCATAATTCAAATATTCGTCAACAGTCTTCCCCATTCTTCATCCAGGGGAATGGCACGTGCGGCTAAACGAGAAATTAAAGGTAAAATATGGAAACGATCCGTTTGTGACCAAGTGCTTGTTGAGTACCGGTTCACGCGCGATTAAAGAGCGCCTCCACAAATCACAGACTCAACATGGCCTGTTTAGAAAACAAAGAATGCGCGCCACGCGGAGTACTTATCAAGTATCCGGCTGAGAAGTACTCAAGTGCGAGGTGTTAATTAGAAAATAATCTCTTATGCATTGTGATAATCAACGAACTTTGATACATATGTGTATTGCATATATACATATATATGTATATGTACACTATTATGCTTTTAATGATAACAAGTGACGAACTTTTCTTTCCTCTTTCTACCTTGTCCATCTTTTATGTTTCTCTTTTTAACTCATGTGAAGCGCATAGAAACATATATATGTATATATTGCGCTATGTAAGTGAATAAATTATTATTAATATTATTGTTATTGTTATTATTATTATTATTATTATTGTTGTTGTTGTTATTACATATATATTTTTTTTAAGAAATTATACAGAATTGCAAATTGTGTAATTAAAAACACGTCTTGAAAAACAGGTCAATTGCAACACTAAATGAATTCTATGACGCAACATCAAGGGCTCCAATGAAATGCACGCAAGGGGGCGCAAAGTGCTATTGCCCCGTCGTTATATTAGGGTGAGTAGGGGGTTTGGGTTGGATGGATGTTGGAAGTAATGAACGAAGTGAAGGTGAAGGCATGAGTCAGCATTGGTCGCAGCAGCGCGAGATCATACGAGATGATTTCAATGGGAATTAAACCAGGGTGAGAATGCACAGAGGGTCATCAGAAATGCATGAGTCATAAAAGAGGCTGCTGGGTTATGTCATGACGGGATTAGCCCCGTTCATTGGCCGGTGGCCCCAATGAGGTCAGTGATTACGTAACACATGCAGATCAGCAGAATGCGATCCCTTATAACATATATGCAGCATCTGATATAAGATCCTTCATCACATGTGAGATCGTAGCTTGTAGGTCATCAAGGTTGGCTTCAAAGAGGTTTACCTCAGAAAATGTGATGAATTAACTATTCGAAACCCTAGACTAGACAGTGATGTATGTTCATGTTTTGCTGGTCAAATTGAAAGTTCGTCCTCTTAAAAACAAATCGCTGTAAGAAAACAATTAAATTCAAAAGTTAGGCTAATCTTGTTATGAGATTATGATAAAATCTTCTTTATGATCAGCCGGCGTGCATACAGTGTTAATGCATCTCTGTTTGCTTCGGTGATCCGAAGAGATTAAAACGTCAACAGCTTGAGTTGATACGATCATTAGATGCGCACGTACCTTTTGTTTCAGCGCGTCTTCATCCAATTTAGAATAATCCTCCATTTTGCTTGCGTTGGCCGATATGTAGATTGGACTGCCCTCTCGTTCAGGCCAATTCATCTGCGAACTGACATTTTCGGTTTACGTGAATTTTATTCCTTTTATACAGCGACGTGCATTCAACACGAGGAATCACGCTAAAGGCTGACCGCATAGGGGTGGAAGGTTGGTAGACTCGTCCAGGTTTGTTTACATTGGACGAGTCCACTCTGTGGATTACTGAGTTTTTTAGTTGGATTGGGATTCGTCGTGCAATGTACATCTCGGGTGTATAATAATAATATGCCACCAGCCTATTCAAAACATAGGCACTCTGGGTATAACTATATATGTCGATCAATGTTCAAGCACTTAATTAATCATATATTAATAATAGTGATAAATCACTTACACACATAGCGTATCTGAGATTTAATACAATCTATCAAAGGTGAAAGGAAGTGCGGAGTTCCGTGCTATAGTTTGTTTTCGATTGTTATCAGGCTGCATCACAAATTCTCTATGCCTAATCGCGGTGCATGTAAATAAATTGGTCATTATTTCCGAATATTTCGTCAATTTTATTGCGACCGCTATAATTACACATTATATATATCATCTGTATGTTATTTTCGTTTCGCCTTTGGTTATTTTGAATCTCATACAGAGAAATTGCTAATACCTTCGTAAAAGCGACACTTATATTGTTAATCTGAAATGTTTATTGAACCAACTCGAGAAGTGAGTGAGTAACGCAGAGAAAGAAATGTGGTTTTATTCGTGAAAGTCGAGAAAGTTAAGTATTGCTAGCTCCTACTAGTATATTGAGAACGCTAGCTCAGTCCCGGGTTTATCTAATTAACACTAATTAACCCATACGCATTGGATGACCAATCATAAATTGATCTAATTAGTGCAATTATACCATCGCTGATTAAATGCAAGACAGGCGTGAATTTATTCATTTCTGTCCTCTTTTATTACATTTCGTTCAATGTTCGATTTCATTCTTCTTCTCAGTTCCCTTCATGACATGGACAACTCGATTGACCCTCTTCATCGAATGACGAAGGCGAATAGTTCAAAGGATGAGAAGAACGGATTGGCCTGCATCTCCTCAAGGACCTTAATTGCGGGGGCTGGATCGATGCGTCACGATTCACGAATGAATGAGAAAACGAATCACACATTCGAGGGGATATTTCCAACATAACAATGCCTTGCGTACTAGACTACCCGTCACGCTACTTCCGTAACGATGTGATATCCTCAGTTCATTGTCTCATTTCGAAAGTTGCACCGAGATACGTACGACACAACCCAGGAAATGATTTTTTTTTCAGCCGCACTGAAATCATAACGTTCTGTAAACGTTATGAATGTTGAGCACAGTTTTCTCGACATCCCGCTGACTCCAGTCTACAGGTATTTATAATCCAGGATTCTACCGATCTTCACAATAATTCAGGGTTCAACTTTAGTGATCTTAGTCTATGATGTTAACTTATGATACATGTATAGAAAAACCCAAGTGAGGTATAGATATATGTTTTTTGTTTTTGTTTTTTGTTTTTTGTTTGTTTTTGTTTTTGTTTTTGTTTTTTTAATTCAAGTAGGCTATTTAACATTTACAAAAGCCGGATGCACACACGCGTCCAAATGAAAAGTTAATTTAAACAACGCACTACATGTGTATTTCTAAGTTGGGAATGTTTTATAAATTATTCTGAAATTTTAACAACTGATTTTCTGACTGTACACAGAACAACATGTGAATGCATTTTCAGACTTTCTGTGGAGTAAATATAAAAATTAATTAAACATGAAGATTATGTGCTTATCTGAGTCCATGCAGGGCATCATCCTCTACACTTCAGAGGTGCAGCGATTGAAAATGAATCTCCATTCCAAGCAAGTATCTTGTTATAGTCACGGGGAACGGCTCTGCAAGTCAAATGCTCACACGTCCGAATTCATAAGAAGTTAGATAGCCTCAGATAGGTAGGTATAGGGTGGTAATGTTCGCAGGTTCGAATTTACAAGGGTTATGGTTAGGGTTAGGGACTTAGGTTTGGGTTATGGTCAGGCACTTATCTGCCTTTACATCTTATGCATATGCTTTTCGGACTGATCATTCGCTCTTGTGAGCATTTGGCCTGTCCCCACCATCCCGTATTTAGGTGCGCATTTCTTTCCTTTGATGTCCACTTCTGGAAAGATCTGAAACTGTTCTAAGAATAACGACTGAATATTGCAGCCAATGCCCCATTTACGCACCTGAACCTGATTTGTATCTATAATACTAAGTGTCGCCGTCCTCAAGGGAACCTTCGTTACCAAAGACATCTTACATCTCAGCAATGGTTGTCATTTCGCATGATTGTGATTATGCAAATCACTTCACTTCAAGGTTGGTTTCAAATTAAAATTATCTTCTACAGAGTGTTTGAGAACCAATATCAGGTGGATACCTTTGACATGCCGTTAACGCAAATTAATATTGCTCTGCATTCAAGCCAAGAACATTAATTACAGGTACCTCTCCTCTTCTAATCTTTCGGCTTAAGCAGCCTCTTACCATCAGCTCCTTTTATGTTATTTCATTTTGATGCATTTTATGGTGGTCGGAATAGATTGTGTTCGGGGTGGTGGTTCTGTCTTCTTTTAAAAGATGTTACAGATGGGAATGTGACGATTTCTGATGACAGTTAATTGCTTCCCGAGTTTAATAGGTGATCCTGATTTTGAAGCAATTTTTTTTCTGAGTTGTGTACTTACTGCATGGTTGGTGGAAGTGGATGTCCTCTTGAAGTTTAGCTATTGAATTGGAAGAAACGTTGAGTTATTTGGGTGTCGTAATATTCTGTGGCTATTTTATAGGTTTCTATTAGATCTCCATTGTGTAACACTCAGTTGGCCGCTCCGAGTGGTGCTGTGGCGTCGTCTGCTCGTTAGACAATGATTAGATCTCCTCTGATTCTTCTGTCCTGTAGGGTGGGACGTTCAAGTTTTCTTAGTCTTTGTTCCTAATTTAGATCTTTCATTCCTGGTAACATTCTTACGGAGCCCCTAAAGGGACATGGCAGAAAATAATATTTCTATTACGTGCGCACGTGATGATTATTGCGTGGGAACGTAATGAACTACGTGGGAACGTAATGTACTACGTGGGAACGTAATGTACTAGGTGGGAACGTAATGTACTACGTGGGAACGTAATGAACTACGTGGGAACGTAATGTACTACGTGGGAACGTAGTGTACTACGTGGGAACGTAGTGTACTACGTGGGAACGTAATGTACTACGTGGGAACGTAGTGTACTACGTGGGAACGTAGTGTACTACGTGGGAACGTAGTGTACTACGTGGGAACGTAATGTACTACGTGGGAACGTAATGCATTGTGTATTGAAGAGCTCCATTGAAGCCTCCTTCTGTCCTATAGCAGCCAACAAGACTCGATCAGCATGTCTCAATCACGAGATACCCTCATACAAGCATACTTCGACATTGGGCTACACTACCATGACATTGTCCAGGTCTTGTCAACAGAACATGGTATATCAATATGGTTGAGGCACCTCAAACGCATTCTCAATCGTAATGGCCTGACACGCAGGAAAGACTATGCTGATTTGAATGATGCGTTTGTGTTCATTTCTGAAGGGTTATCATCATCTGGAGCTCTGCATGGATATCGATGGATGCATCAGGAAATGTTGAATGCTGGAATGCGTGTACGGAAGGAGGATACAAGACTCTTGCTGGCAAGCATTGATCCAGTGGCTAGCCTAGAGAGAATATCAAAAAAATTACGTCGGAGGCTGTATTATGCTAAGGGGCCCAATTACATATGGCACGTTGACAGTTATGACAAGCTGAAGCCATATGGCATATGCATAAATGGGTGCATTGATGGATTTTCCAGAAAAATGATGTGGCTTCATGCGTACAAAACAAGCAGTGACCCAAGAGTCATTGGAGGATACTTTTTACAGAAGACTAAAACAATTGGAGCTGTTTCTACTGTTGTAAGAGCTGATAAAGGGACAGAAAATGTGCTGATGGGACAAATGCAGCGGCACTTTCGAAGATCTGGCCAGGACGCATTTCGTCGTGAGAAGAGCTTCATGACTGGCAAGAGCTGTCATAATCAAAGGATAGAATATTGGTGGTCTTTTCTGAGAAAGGAGTGCACAGAATTTTGGATCAACCTCTTCCACAGCTTGAAAGACGATGTAAAGAAGCTCAGGGGAGGGAACACATTCATGAACACTTACACGATGTTTGGCACGAATATTGTTGTACCGGCTCTGTCGATGTTTATACACCTTCTCGCATAATTCACACTGATACATCGCCGATGAACGCTAGGTGTCAAATGACCAACCTTATCATTGCATCACACCTAAGATGGCTGATAACACCCTGATACCACCAACAGAAGTCCTTCCAAATATACAGGGAGATCCATACTTTACATGCTAAACGGAAGGCTTCCACAAAAACGGAAGGCTTTCAAACCAAGCATATAAATACAGACACAATCATCCCAGTCACCAACTACCATCAGATCTTACAGACTACAACAACAAACCCCCGGGATTTGCCTGATAATTACGATCCATCAGAAGGTAACATTAAAAGTCATTATCAAGTAATCAGACCTCGTTATTTGTTATTCCGGATCATTTTTTGGGATTATACATCGGTATTGAACATCAATGTAGAAGTGGAGTCGCTACAGACGAAGGCGACTATGACGGCAGTTTTGTCGATCAAAACTTGTCCCAGTTTTGTTTCATGGGTGTAATTCAGGTAAGTTTCAGTAAAATAACATGAAGTGAATTTCTTGTAAACAATGCTGGATAAATTCTTTTATGATTGCATTCTTTGCAGGATGATTTGGATCGCATGGTCGAAGTTTGGGACAGTCACTTAATTCGACCCTTCAGAAATGATGGAGTTCCCCACGGAAGGCCCAATATCATGCACAGTTTGCCAGGCCTTTACGGCACCCGTGATTACAAGTGTCCGGTCTTGCTTGATGACATAGAACATCAGACACAACATTGTGTATTCAGAGAGAACATACCATGTGACTCTGACATTTTTGAAGTGTGTCATGATATTATGATGGAAAGAGGACTGGATCTTCCACAAACCCCAGAACAATGCTCGGATCTCTACCATGTTTTACGAGACGCTCTCCACAGCTCAATCGATTAAAGGATAATTGTAGACTTCTGCAGAAGCGTTCTATGACACACATATGTAGAATGGATTATGGGGCAGATAAGAATTCTTACGCTTCGTTAAGAGTATTTGTGTTGTTAGGTGAAACCCAGAATAACTACAATTCTCTCAATAGATATTTTTACTTCTTGCTCCGGCTAACAGTGGTTATCCTTTGACTCAAATCTTTGCCCTGTATTTTTAAGTCTCTTTTACGCTTGTATCCGTAATTCTTTTCAATGGTCCGACATGAAAATAATGTATCAAGAAGTATGCCCTTGTGACCACATAGTCCATACTTTGAATGATGATCCTAAATGTAGACTCAATTGACAGGAGTTAAATAAAGGTGCACATGAACCAGCAGGAGCTTGATGCCTATTTCCAATGTACGTGCAGTTCTTTACTTCTAGTCAATTTTCAACATCAATGCATGTAGGAGGCTTTATTGAGACAAGACCACAGCATGCATATGTAACATTATAAAAACTTTCTAAAGAACCCCAACATGAAGAACCAAATAAATCTCCCAAATCCTGGAAAAGGCATTTTTTTGATGCTTCAACATGCCTCAAAACAAAGTCAATCAGATAAAAAATACTTCTTAACTATAAGTATTAAAAGAAATGGAGCTTAATCTTGGAAACAGAGTATAGAATACAATGCTGTTATCAAAATACCATGCATGAGGCAGGAATAGTAACCAACCCCCCCCCCCCAAAAAAAAACAAAAAACAAAAACAAAAAACAAAAACAAAAACAAAAACAGACATTGAAACTTATGGAGAACCTAAGACTGATTCATGTATCGAGAGACAGAAATGGTCTCCACGCCAAAATCAGACTACCTTGATTGAACATGGATGCAAAAAAAAAAAAAAAAAAAAAAAAATCTGAAAATAATTCATAGGCTAATACACGATAAAAATTCTTGTGTAACATTCAAATGCAGTCAAAAAAAAAGAGGACAAATATCTGGCTCTTATCAAAAGACTTGATTAAAAGAGATGGAGATGCCTCTTTATACATGTTTCAAAATCAAACTGTCACATACCGGTACATAATGTCAGTGCGATCAGAATACAAAATACCTAATGCAAAGCTTGGCCTTAGAAGATAAAAGTCACGTAACACAATAAAAGGTTCTAGACCATAACAAAAATGCAGCCAATAATATATGCACAGCAGAAACATCAAGCGGAAGTATCAATATTAGGCAAGTTGACAAGACAAGAAAACCATTCAAAGGGTAGAAGCACACGAAAACACGAAAACAAGTAGAGACCCATTGAACCAACCTTAAAAATAATGTAAACCGGCTTTCTTTTCAAAACTGCAACATGCATTAACTAACTAAATATTCAAAGAAGCAAGCTGATCAAGATTACACAATGTCCATGACCCACACATCTGCTGACAAAATTTGACTGAACTCCTCAGACAATTCGGGCAAAGAATCATACGTGTCCTCCACCTCAAGAATTGGAACACAGGTGTGTGCAATGGGCACACGGTTGAAGTTAGAACATCTGTCTTGTCGAGGGAATATGTGGACCTTAATTTCATCAACAATGATCACATCAGCACCTGTAAGGAGAAAGGAGAGATGAAAGTACCAACAGACTGGTTAATTGATATTGTACATGCACTGTGCAGAACTGTCATTCATTGTCAAATGGAAGAGGAGTCAATGAAGACTGAACCCAATAAGCATGGTCAAAACTTGAAACACTCCATTTTCCAGCTAATAGTAAATTGCTTTACTAAAAAAAAATCAACAAGTACATGCATCACCTCACTGGTCAATAACTTTAAACAAAACAAGGCAAAGAATGGGTGTAGAGTTGTGATAGATACACTGAAATGTAAAAGTTCAGTTCTCACTGGAATGATCAGTATTGTGAATTATTTGACAGTTCTGCTGGTGAGAACCTTGAAATCATATGGAACTTGAAACTCACCTGTGCAGAAACGTAGAAATTTCTTCAGATTTGCAGGATTAAGTTGGTTGATGAACTGCTTCACAAACCCAAAGACTTTCTGCTTTTTTAATGATGCATTATCAGTTTCTGTGGCCAACTTTAGAAGTTTCATGACTTTTCTTCCTATTGGGGTAAGAGATGTTATCAATTCTTGAATGAAAGGGACTTCTTTCAACAATGGACTATGTTGAAGGACTGGCCTCCAGCAGTCTGCAATGTATGCAGCTTCTTGGATCATCTCCTTATGCGCCACCTGCAGCAGGGTTTCTTTCCAATTGTTTGCATGGACAACTCTTGTGACGTTGTGCATCTCGCAAAAGAATTCGACCTCTTTTTGAGGGTAGGTGCTGAAGTTGTTAAGAGAGTTCCTGATGAAGACTCCATCCTCTTCAGATACAAAATTGCAATATGATTCCAAGAGCATCTCTTCCATGAGAGGAGCTTCTGCATCTAGTGTGTACAACAGAAATGGGACAGCGAAGTAGGTGGGAAAATGTGCACACAATCTCCTCCCAACTACCAGCACTTCAGCTATGGTTGCCCATATATCCTTCATGTCATGGCGAAGAACTGGAACTCTGACACAAACACCAGTTGTGCCCTTTTTTTTAATGTGCTCCAATATTCAGATAATGCATCACGGAGATCCCACCAGTATTTTGGCCCTTTTCAACAATCCCATTTGGCAACACCATTTCAATGGTAAGACACATGGAAGGACATTTCATTGCTGGATTGTTCTGGAAGGCTTCATTCAATTCTTCGAAGACATGGCCCCTGTGTAATTTTATTTTGAGGCTCTGCTCTTCCGATGGTTGAGCTCCTTCTATGAGTGAGTGATCATCCAATGGAAGGGGTGATCAGCCAATGTGGGT
>KB304051.1:204970-219835 GCA_000328365.1 Capitella teleta | reverse complement strand
CACGAGTTCATGAAACAAAAATCCAATAATCAATATTAATCATGAGTGAATTCATTCGGTAAAATTGAACATAAACCAAATTTCATTCCAGCACGACAGTAATAATAAAAACGCAAACACTAACAATACTATCACAACTGAAATTTCTCACCCAGTGGAACAAATATATAAATTGAAAAATTATCAACCACCAGATATATAAAATAAAATACTAAATGCTTATAGATTAAATATCCAACCTGTAAATAAAAAAAGATAAGCTAAGCCATGCAATGCTCTTGGTAATGGTTAACGTGGTTATACAAAGCATAATAGCAATTTTCCTTGCTTTGATGAGAGGTGCAAGTGCTGCCGCCACAAGTGATGGTTAACAGTGTTAGTTCATCACAAAAGTGCGATGGTTACGTTTGCAGATCCAGCCACCACCACAGCGCCCCCTGGCGAGAAGCTGCAAGAACACGCTGATTCTGTCTTCCCCTTTTGTGGAAGTTGAAAAACATGAGATATTATGTCATTATCTTGGATTGCTGTCATCGTCAGGTTTTTCTTTCAAATTTAAAAATAAATAAATTCATTAACTTGGATTAAATGCAGTTTCCTGATTATTAGTTTCCAATGCGTACATAAACAAAATACTGTAAAACACGTCTTTTACGTCACAGATAAAAAATCATAGTTGAGCAAAGGTCAGGGTCACTATGCTTATGCTCTTTCATGTGTGTCATCATTACTATCAAATAACGAAATAACGCTAAATAAGGCCTATTTCACAGTATCAGATGACCATGCAGAAAATACATATACCCAAAACCACAATAAATGCAATATACACATAATTAGCCTCTCTCACAGAAAACCGTGCACCATTCAACTAGGCTTCACACTGCCCACAACTGTACATCAACATGAGGCGTTCTACTTTCTCAGAAATCCTCTCCACAACATTTGGAAGAGGAGGCTTCACCCAGAGACATTGCGCAACAGCAGGAAGCATGATGCTACCCTGGAGGCATGGAGTAGGATCTTTCTCTGAGTGAGATAAGCACATTTCTCCCTAAAAGAACGCATAACGCAAAGTCTCCATCAAAGTATCAAAATCAGATAAATACCAGAAGCTACAATATTTCCTAACTCGACTACTGGGAGACTCACCTCAAGCACTTTAACGCACTCTCCTGTGACGCAATCCCACACACGAACTGTGTCGTCATCACAAGCGCTTGCTACAAAGAGACTGTCGGGGGAGAAGCACAGCGCCTGGACCCAACCCTGGTGCCCCTCAAGGACGTACAGTAACTTCCCATTGCGTGGGTTCCACAATCTGATGGTGCGATCCCAGGATCCAGAGGCCTTTGAGATTACACAGACTTTTCTCAGGCGGTAACCAATAAGATGAACACCAACCATCATGCCTTCACGCGAAAATGCAACTGCATGTATGTTGCCCTCGTGGCCCGTCAGAATCAAAACGTCCTCTCCGTTGTTCTCCAAACTCCATAATCGAAGAGTTCGATCCCAGGAACCTGTCGCCTGAAATGCATTCACGGATAAATTGTCATCCGTGGTGTAGGAAATGAATTGAGTAGCAAAAATATGGTAATATCTCACAAGATACTTTGAATTGTGTGAAAAAGCCACACACTGCACTAAGTCCTTGTGTCCTGAGAGAATCTTCTTGCAGTATCCCTCCTGATTAAATATCCTAAAATTCACAATGCGTAAAGAGCAAAAACAAATCTTGCCTCAACACCCCACAGAATGGCCGTGTAATCCCAAGAACCGGAGCACAGTAAATCAGAGCCTAGAGAGAAAGCCAGACACTCCACACTTCTCGTGTGCCCTGGATATTATGCAGGTCAGTGAAATTATAAATGAACTCAGATTTGATTAAACACCAACCCGATAACACATGAAGGCATTCAGCATTGGCAGTACAGTAAAGTCGCACTGTGTTGTCATAAGACGCACTTGCGAAATATTTGCTGTTTGGCGACACAGCGACCGCTCGAATTGCACCTGCAACAGCAAAAATGAGTCTCTCGTAATCCCCTCAATTAAGCCACCTGAGTGTCCTCGGACTTTCACGACTAATTTTCCAGTCACGGCGTTGAATACGCAGACATTGTTGTCGTCGGAACCAGTGACTAGTATCTCATAATCCGGGGAGAATGCCACGCAGTTGATCTGAGAAAAGGGATGAGGGTAATTTCAGAGGCACACGCACTATACCTCATCACTGTGACCCCCAAAATGGCGAGTGTCGATCCGGCTGAATTCCTGCTGGGATGAAACTTCCTTCTCCATGGCAACAGTTGTTAGGAGGGTGAATCTGAGGCCGTGCTGTTATGTCAGCTGTGAAGAGGAAAGCCTTTTATTCTCTTTGAGACTTCACAAAATTGTTGCAGTTATGGTTTAAGGTGAGTGCACTTTCACTGCACTATATGCACTGAATGAGGTTGAGTAAGAGGATGAGCTTATGATCAACCTAGCTCTAGATCACCACAAATGTTATGTAATTAGATCAGCAGCCATGTTGTGAAATAGCTTTCAGCAGTCAGATGTTTACATGCATTACTTTGACCAAAATCAAATATGTTGTAGGGCTTGTATGCCTGGTCTAATTATTAATTGAAGAAGAGACAGATTAGGGCAGGATTAGGCGTACTATACATACTGTACAAGTGATTGAAGAACCTTAACTAAAAATTTGTAGGCTAGATATTTGAAACTGAAGACATAGCTAAATAATACCCATTCCTTCAAAACAGATAAATATCTACACTCTGACCAAAGATACTCTTGTACTTGATTAGGGTTTTGTTTAGAGTATCTTTGTTCTTATATACAGTCAGACCCCGTTAATCCGCCGTCTTCTGTTCCCAAGGAAACTGACGGATTAACGAAAAGGGCGGATTACATTTCAGACCACAAATTGATGAAAATTGTGTGTCATTCTAAAACACCAAAAACTCGTGTAATGTATTAACGTAGTAGCATATACCATTAGGTTTGAAGCTGGAGGTAAAAAGGATCTCACGAACGATCACATGAGGTCAATAAAAGATTTTTATTTTTTTGTAAAAATCAGTGATGCTTGTCTGCTTGTGATAAGCTGTTCCACCACGCTCAATCTGTGTAGTTCATCTCTATTTTCTTGCTTCGCTGCCTTCGACTCCTCGAATCTCTCGAAATATAGCATTAATGAGCGCACGTGCTGCCTCGCTTCCCCCGCCAAGACTTCGACTGCAGGCTCAGATCCACTCGCATCTCCACTCGATTGATCTCCACTCACAACTTTGTCATCTCGTTCGTTCCGCTCCTGAACATCGCTTAACCCAGCGACCAATTAAATTAAAGACTTAACATAAAAAGACTTAACATAACTTTCGCCTACGATTGATTGATTCGCTTTGTTTAGTTAACTTGTTAAGCGTTAAACGAACGGAGAATCGCCGACAATTGATGTGTCTTGGCTGATGTTTGTTTTTGACACGCTATTTGGGAGGCGGATTACATGTGTTATTTACAATGGTAAAATGTAGATTCGTTCCCTAGAATCGTGGTCGGAGTCGGATTAACGAAAAGGACGGATTACATGACACAATTAACATTACAAACGATTCGTCCCTGAGATTTTAGAGCGGATTACGAAAAGGGCGGATTACATGACGGCGGATTAACGGGGTCTGACTGTATATCAAATAAGTGTCAGTTTTAGTATCAGGGGTTTTCATTTAAACATTGGGGTTGGAAAGCATTTAAATAAGCTACTTCTTGAGACAAGATCTCTGATGTGCAAGGACAATATCCATGCAGGTACCAGGGTCTGTATGCATAAACATCAAACTTGCTAGTATGTATTATTATATATATAATTATGTAATCAATTACCGAAAGCGATCTTTTACTCATTAGCATCTTGGTCTCAATGAGGCCACCAAATCATAAAAACACCTTTCAATTTAAGAGTTTGTAGCAAACTAAGGATTAAGAGCAGCTCTGAAGTTAGCAAACAAATAGGAGAAGTTTAGATATCAAATTGAGTTACATTGCTTTAAAGAGGACCTCTGGTTGTTTTGAACTAGTAACGGATGATAGAGGATGCATTCCAAAAGACAAATACGCTTTTTGACCGACATATTTTTAGACAATACGCTTGTTGTGGGCTAATTCCTAGATACATCGATTTTGAGAGGTTTAAAATCTCGCTTTCTTCTCGCGTTCGATTTCATACCGTTGTGACGGCATAAAAGTATTTCTCCTATTGTTAACAATGGGAGCCGTCGAGTGATCAGATCTTTCAGCAGTTCTCATAAAAGAAATCTTGCACTCATCTCGTTTCAAGCTATTCTGCCTGAGCAGGAAATTCGTATTTTAATTTGTCTTGAATATCATTCACAGTTGACCATATTTTTAAAAAACGATTTCTCGTCACTCAATAAGGCCCACAGAACCGATCTAAAAAGGTTCCGAAATGAACAGAGGTCCTCTTTAATACATGTACCACTAGTTGTGAACTAGACTTGGAGCGTAACTTGGTTCACCTAATAGCCTTTTATGTGTATGGCCCCAGGAGTGTAATATACTATATAGCAAGGATAGAGGCTTGAATTAGTGATGGGCAAAGCTTCAGCTTCTGACTTCAAACTTCTACAAATATTGGCTAATCTCCAAAGCTTCGGTTTCAAATGAAAAGAGTTCAACAAATCTAGGAGCATATTTTTGGTGCAATGCATGCATGCCCTGATCATCTTCCTCTCCATATGCAGTATACACTATTGCGATAATTTATTATTCAGCCACTCCAGTCCAGTCCCCAAGGGCAGGTCACACCGTGATATGTGAAAATCATAACGCACTCTTACAACGCAATCGAAATTTCCTAGACGTATGGGTTGGAACAAGTCTTGGGTGCATTCTGTTAACAGTTCTGGCTAATTTTCAGGGCATCGAGGAAAATAAATATCACATAAAACGGACCATTGTGAGAGAAATTGATAAATCAAAGTTTGAGAAAGACATTTTAGCGTCGTCAGCAACGGAGACAAAACTCAAAGATTTTATAAAAATCGAAAGGATCAAACGAAACCAGCAATGCACATTGCAGCGCCTAATGTGTACAGCAACCATGTCAAGGCATTGTCTAATGAGCAGACGACGGCAAAACCACCAATCGGAGCGGCCAACTGGGTGGCTAATTATAGGCAATGAGCATCGCTTGTAAACAGTGAGGAAACGGAGGACGGAAAATGTACGATTTATCATTACATATCCTTGGCGAACAGCGAGTTGTGCGGATAAGACGTCAAGTTGTGATGAGGGGAAATTTGAATATTTGTTCATTATTCAAGAAATCATGAATTGTTTATGACAAAGAACATTTTGGAATATTTAGCCATTTGGGGTCTAACACAACACCATCAGAAGCATCAACTCAAGAAATGAGAGACCATGCTTTGTGAGTGACTATGAGTGAGTGAGTGAGTGATTGGGGTTTTACGGCTCCACCTAACGCTTTCGGGTGATACGGGCGTCAGAACAGAAGGCCCGAGACCGAGGTTTCCCCCTACTCTTATCGATAAATCCCAAGGGTTCTTTATCCTGCATACCACCATAGACAGAAGTACACAGCGCCCGGCCTTGTTATGCAGTTGGGCAGCACTGCAGAGTCACTGAAGAATCACAATTGTAATTCACAATCATAACGCCCGTGGCCTGATCGGGTCTCGAACCCGGGACCTCGACCCCCACGGTCGGCATAGAATTGCAGTCAGTCGGTTTAACCCACTGAGCTATTCGGTGTCCTACTATGCTTTGTGATAATGAAAAATGAGCTGTGACTGTGTGACATACACACGATTCAACAGCGCAGGGGTGTAGCTGGCACTGAATACATACTGGGGCCTAGAAAGAATACCGTCTGAATATTCTCATATATAGACAGAGATATCTCTGTATATTTAAGGAACCCCAGACAAGTTATATTGAACCTCTGAGAATCCCTATAGGCATTAAATATTGTTTCGTGAGTTGATTGCCGATGACATTATTGTAACAAGTCATAACGCTCGTTTCATGAGGGCGTTATGACCCGAGAAATTTTGCTTCCTCCTGAGGCCTCTTTTGAAATGAGTGATGACATCAGATGCTGCCTGACCAATTAGAACACTCCATTTTAGTAATGCAAATATTCGAGTTGCGGCACGGATTTTGAATCGGCTGGCTGAAGTAAAACTGACCGGCTAGCTGCTTAAGCCGCTCCATCAATCAGAGATATCGGCTCAGCATTGCGATCGGCAGCTAGCAGCGGCTTGAAGTGGCTTGGCAATGGTTGTTATACCATCCTATATGTATAATGATGCCAGCAATTAATAAAAACGAGTGCACTGCTTTCTATGTGTAGTCGTGTACTACTATATTGGTGGAGTTATTTTAAGATCGAACGATTTTCAAATCCCATAAATGCATGTCTCACTTCATTACACTCTTTTGCTTTACTCAAGTTCAAGACACTTAGGGCGTTTCATAAACTTCCATGAACATCATTATCATCATTATCACTTTGTTTACAAATTCAGTTGGGTTCTAAGAACTTCTAAGTGTAAGCAAGTAATGTATGCAGCGGGAAGAGGAAACAATTAGAGGAACACGTTGGAAGAGGAAAAAGGATGGCGAACCAAATGAGTTGTTGCATCATGATCTTGAATGAAACATTCGTCGTTTTTGATGACTCTGATTGCAATTGTTGAGCAACCTCTGTGTTACATATATAGGATAGAATAGAATAGAATAGGATAGAATAGTTTATTGTAATGTATGAAAAATGTCAAAAATAAAACAAATTACATCGAGTCAGATGTTAAGTCGCCTTAATTCTTCGTTCATACTAGTTATCACTGCGTCGACATTTGAAGCAGAGATGAAACCTTCAGTATCATCAGTGAAGAGAGTAAAATGCGTATGTTCAGAGACAGAAGTGACATCGTTAATGTAACAAAATCAAGGACCTAGAATGGAACCCTGAGGGACACCAGAAGAAATTAAATCAGTACAGCCATTAGAAGTACAGTTATTGAAAATTACCCTTTGTTGACGACCTGATAAGTTGTTAGTGAACCAACGATGAGGGGTGCCGCGGATTTTATACCTCAAAAGTCAAAAGCTTGTAGAAAAGAATTTTATGTTGTACGGTGTCGAATGTCTTTTGAAAGTCAAGCAGAACACCTATGCTGACTTCGCCCTGCTCAGATGCTCTGCTTATTCTGTCGACTACTGATACCAGTGCTTGGGTTGTGTTTCGAACGAATCAGACGAGGTGTACACCTTGGCTTAGCGTCTCGTCTTGGTATATCAACCAATGGATTACGAATATGAATTGCAGAAAGTCTAATTAATTGTAAATTTATAATAGTAATTGTCAGAAAATTAAGGATGTTTGAAGGAATATTCTCTCACTTTTTAAGGTCGATATTGCTACCCTGTGGCTCATTTCACTGAAAACCTATCATTTGGGATATTTGTTTTGTCTGCATTTATCATACTATCCTGAGAAAACACTAAAACACAAAATTTTGTAAGTCAAAGTGGCGATCTGTGATGATTTTTGATCGCCTTTTTTGGCACTCAAGAAACTTAAGTTACCGTACTCCCAGAGCACTCAAGTTTCTTTCTGGAATGAGTTATAAACATGCTTAGCTGTAGTCTCAGTACTGACCAAATAGCATTTCAGTTACATAGGGTAGAGTGATTCTACTAAACGTCGATTTATGCATTAACATTTATATGTCATATTGAGTTTATGCAACAAACAAAAAGCAATATTCTTACAACTATTCCAAGCCCTTTTCAGTACAATGACGCAAAATCAACCAAAGTTCAACAAGAAAATGCAATACTCATTGAAAAATCGCATTTGTGAGGGTCCACGGCAAAACAGGTCACATGGTCGGGATAAATTTTTGAGTTTGAGGCACCAGCGGACAGCTGACACTGATGCAAAAATCATGCAGATACCTCAAGGAGTTGCAAAGTTACAGCTTTTTGAGGTCCGAAACTCCAAAAACCGTCATTTTGAGAAATTCGCGATTTAAAGTCTAGATTAATATCATTAATATTCATTTAAGCACATTTCAGGCCACAGGTATCATATCACGATGAAATTTGACATGCCTGTTTTCCTCATCCTGGTGCTTATTACATGCAAGTTTCATAGAGATTGAGCTTTAGCAAAAAAAGTTACAATGTATTACAATAATTATAAGGGACACCAGTTTCCGACTGAAAAACATGAAAAATTACAGAATCCGAAACTGAAGATAACCGAAGAGAACTAATACATAATTTATTTGATATTCAAGCTACAGTAAGAACAATTAAATTTGATTCTCCTGGGGTAGAGGTGGAGGTGGAGGTGGAGGTAGGGGTGGAGGTGGAGGAGGAAAAGGAGGAGGCGTGCCATTATCATTCTCGTCACTGTCAAGCCTAGCATCGGAACTGAAACAAAAAGAGAGCATAATGTAATGAATATGTATGTAAGCTAACAACACTTAAATTTCACTATTAGTATAAGAATTTCTATAAGCTCGATTCGTCCTTTTTACAGATGGCTTAATTAGGGGGTGGTGTGGAGGCGGACCCTTATCCTCATCACTTGTAGGGCCAACAGCGCACTCAGCACATACCCTTAAATAAACTTGAAGGCGGAGAGGCAAATTAGCTGCCCTTCATGCATGTAGATAGTTAGTGGATGCTCTCTCTTCTTCTGGCGCTTCAGCTTCGAACTGCACGTCATGTCGGACACCTTGATTCCAGCAGCAATCATTCGGAGGTGCATCACATTCTGTTCACCTGGTTGTAGACTTAGGTTGAAAAATATTCAGTCTGAATAGCTAACTTACAATATGGATAGGCAGCTATGTCCATTTTCATGTTGGACATCTCTTCAGGTGTGAACAGCTGGCTGCCGGGACCATTTCAGAAGGGCTGGCAACTGCATCTGGAGAAAAAAATTGTATATAAATCTGGTGCGCAACTGAATCAAACTAACTAAGCATCCCAGTAAAAGTAAAATGCACATCTGTGGGTTGATTGCCACTGGTACCGGTCATAAATATACTACTATTACTACTACAACTAACAATGATAATAATATTATAATAATATTCTTATCATCTTCATTAATCCAGTATTCGTCCATCAAAGCAAAAGCTTTTTATAACGATCACTAGCCAAAAAGCTTAAAAGTCACGCTATTTTGACGTCCATCATGACAGATATGGGTCGAGTCATGGGTTCACGACCCCGGGCTCAGCCAATCAATAAGCGAGCTGGTTTGTTTATATATATTTTAGGTCAAACTACTGACATGAACTGACATCATAGTCATGACATAGTGGTTCTATTTTAAGCTTTCTGCTTCTTTCATTTTATTTAATACGTGACGTCGGACTGCATTATAAGAGAGTTCCCTTGCAGATCTTCTCGTTGATATAAAATATGGCGGGTTTTGCCGAACAACTACTGGCGATCCGGGGGGTCAAAAACCGTGATAATCGGCCATTGTTTCGGACTTTTTTTCTATAATGCCTCGAGGGGGCTGTTGGAAAATATCTTATTTGAGGCACTTAGAAAGTTAAGTCATGCCTAAAACTTCGGGATATGGTGCACGGATGATTTATGAAGGCTCTGAGCCCAAAACCTGAAAACTGCTTAATTTTAATTATAATCACTCCACATGGTATTTTTCGCTCATAGCTTGCTTTCGCAATTTGCGACTTGTGACCGGTTTTGCTGTGGACGCTCATATTTATATTCACAAGAATTCCAATGCTCTGTTGCGGTGGCGACAGCGACCGCCGTGTTTACATTGAGAACAGTGTCCTAAATACACTTTTAACGTGCATAAAATCGCTCAGAAGTCATATTTGTCGTCTGATGTTGGCCAAACCAAGTAGATTTTTGGATTTATAATCTAAGCGGCTAGAATTTGTATTTATTCTGTCCCGATCCTCACTTAGCATTTGGATCATCAACACGGGGACTCAATCTATAATAGAAGGGATCTATGCTGGCCTGAGTCCCTGATTGGGTAATAGTTCAGCGGCTGTAATGCTGAGTTAGGACACTTAAGTTTCTTTCTGGAATCGGCCTCAGCCTCGTAGTTATCATTACATGATGGCAGCAAAATGGAATTAAACAGAAACCTAGACAAACATGTCCGAATTCACGCCATCACAGCCATTCGAATTTACTTCGCGTCATTCATCAGTTCATGGCCGATTTGGAGCCAGCGATTCACTCCCTACCCAGGGATAGACGTTTTCGTTTGAACGTTATTGCTAACACGATCTCTGTCAAGCACTCCACTTTGAAGAACTCAACCAGAAAATTGTTGGGTGAATGTTTTCCTAATTAGCGACACTGTTCAATGTTAAAGAATCAACAACATCGCTATTGAATTACGAAAGATAACTTGATATTACTTTTTTTTTGTGGGGTGGGGGGGGGGGGGCGGTTGTGTTTGGGAGGTAAAAGTGGTGATACAACTTCTCAGTTGTCCTCCGTAGTTAACACACAATCATATCATGTGACAATGGAAATCATAACGCACCTCTCATGAACGAGTGAGTCACTATGGTTTTAGCGACTTAGCTGCATTCTGTAGCTATAATCTGTGGGGATGATGCCTATCGGCTATAGCGATCCTTACAGCAATAGCCCTAATAATTCAATAGGAGCCTTGAAATGAAATTAATAGCGACTCAGCCCACCTATAATGACCTCAACTTATGTACTGATATATATATTATTTGTAACTAAAGGGTGAAATGACCATCAAGACTAAAATATGCTGAAGCTGTAACTAGATCTCCATGATGGAAAGTAGCAAGATGACTTGGTATTATAACAACAAAGGAAGTTCAAGTTCCACTTACAAAATTGTATTTTTCAGGTTTTGAATCCTAAAGGGCTGGATGTCTTCACTCAATGTCTCAAATTAATTAATCAATCACTTTTTTATTTATGCTGTATCATGTTAATTAATGAATAATTCATGCTCTCCTCAGAAGTTCAGAGAGAGAAGAAGAGGAGGAGGCTGTCACCACTATGATGTCGTAGCTGCGTTAGTGCCCACTACAGCAACGCAATGAGCTCAGTTGGACATTCAGGGTCCACCCTTCAAGTTCCCATTGCAAAATGGCTCCAAGTACTTGACATGGAAGAATATTATGACATATTCAAGGTCTATCGTGGAGTCGAGGTGAGCGCTAAACCTACAAATCTCAAACTTCATAAAATGGAATCGTGACTCACATCATCGAATCCGTAGTCTGATATTGACTAGTTGATAATTTTCAATATTGCGTCACTTTATTTTTCTTGTGCTATTTAGGATGTATGTGAATTTGTGTCTGAAATGTGAACCATTCAGGATGTGTTTGAAATTATTTGAGCTCTTTTCCAGGATGTAATGTATCTGAGTGAAGCTAACATCCGAGACCTTGGCATTTTAAACCCAGCCCACAGAGCACGTATTATCTCAAGCATCCTAGCAATTCGTGACAGATACAAATGTAAGAAAAATCTTTGTGGTTAACACGTTTCTTAGATGTTTGAAGATATTCATTGATAATTTTGTTCAGATTCTGAAAGAAACACAGATCCATCTCGGAATTTCAGCAATATGGCTGGGTATGTTATCTTGCGTGTTTTTTTTTCAATTTTTTCATTGAAGACTTGAAGTAATCATGCTTTTATTGTTTATTTTGTGTGTACAGCTCACCTGCCAATGCGAATCCCATTTACCAAGCTTTCAATCGAGTCAACGCAGACTCACCTGGTTGCATCGGCCAATCGGAGGCCAGCGTCACGCAAGAGATGCTCAAACAGGCATGGTATCATGGCAATATATCCCGGCAGAAAGCTGAGTGTTTAGTTGTGAAGAACAGTGATTTCTTGGTCCGAGATTCTTCATCTCAGCCTGGAAGCTATGTGCTGACTGTCAGTTGGTCTGGGAGCCCCCTTCACTTTGCTATTTTGAAAGATGTCCTCCCCTCCTCCGAACAACCGCTTGTGCGATTCCAGTTAGAGGGAGAGTGGTTTGCATCTGTGCCACGCATGGTGGAAGCCTATCGCTATGGCAAGCGGCCTGTTACCATGGCGAGTGGAGCTCTTCTTGGCAACCCAGTCACTCGTAACGTGATAACGGAATATTACGACAGTCGGTGTCGTCTCATGAAGTCTTCACCTTCCTGCACTCCTGCTTCGAGTCCTCTGCTTGCGAGGAGAAGAGCAGCCAGGCGGGCAGGCAGCATTGACATGCTCTTGGATGTTGAACCCAGGCAGCCAACTCCCGAGGGAACGAACGTTGCGGAACTGAATGCTAAGACCAGATGCAAGCGCTCCGGTAGCGATCCTCTCTTCTCTCCAAATCCGAACCAAACCCAGGGGAATTTCTTCGGAGCCGATCAGCTAAGCACTGGGCCTCCAAAACCCTGTCGCATCCCTACAATTAAGAGAAGCATGAACGCACAACCACGTGTGGCCATCAGGAACAAAGAGCTGTATGAGGACGACGGTCGGGATTACTCAGATTACGACCAAGTCAAGTCATGGCCAGCACAGTTGGCAGCCAGCCAAGGTGTCAGGCGGGACCAATCCATCCCTAAGGATCACTGCATGGATTCACGCAATGCTGTCTTAGTCTCCCCGAAAAGTTCATCTGTGATCGCCAATCAGTATGGGGACTACGACATCCCGAAAGGTTCATCGGACGATTACGATATCCCGAGATCTGCGCATGAATCTCACCTGGACATGATCCCAACCAAACTCACCAAATCGGCTGTCACCCTTCCGCCATCGCCTGTGTTCTCAGCTTTCGATTTAGATGCCCACCAGTCGGAGTACCTGACGCCCATGAATAAACCGCTGGAGGCATCGGCCATGGCCACGATGAAAATGATTCTCATGGAATCACCTCCACAATTGCTCGCTCAGCATATTGTGCATCTGAATTTGCGGCTCCTCAAAGTTATCGGCAACGCAAGTCCTCTTGGCCTCAAGGTGACCTGTGGCCTGGAATTGATTAGTCTCCCTCAGGGTGCACAGCTCCGAAAGGACGCTCTGGAAAGGTATACGATCGAAAAGCGTTTTTTCAAGGATTAGCGTTGAGATTTGCATTCGCTCACAGATTCCGATGCCTGCATTACTTCATCTCAGTGTTGATCCTGATTTGTCCCAAATTGCCGGAGAGAGCTCAAATGGTTGCACTGTGGATCCGGGTGGCCAACGAGCTCAGATGCACTCACGGAGATCTCTACGGCTTCTCTGCTGTAATGACAGCCCTGAATAGTCCTCAGGTGATGTCCATTGATATTTTATGTTAGTTACTATTGCTTATTGTTTTTAATTTATTTACAATTTCTCCGGCAGATTCAGCATTTGAAATCCACCTGGGACGTGCTCAATACCAAGCACTCATCATCGCTGGATCTTTTCCGCACGAAACTCAACAGCTTACTGACAGAGTTGAACGGAGCCGCGGGGGCTCTACCCTTGCAAAACATCAGCATACCTCACATTGCTCCTCTTCTCACTCTCTTAGAAAACCAGCTTGACCCTGAAGCGTCGGATTTAAGCTCGTTTGACCTTGATACCATTCTAGGTCATCTGGATTGTGCGCGTTTCATCACTGAACACTGTTATTTATACCAAGCGACTAGTCAGAAAATACTCAATGGATTCAGGCCGCAGAGGGAGATCATGGATTTATTCTGCACCGAATGCCACCTCAAAGTCCTGTGGGGAGTGCGTGGAGCGCGGGTTGCTACCTCCGAGAGATATCCGAAGGTGGAGCAGCTGCTGCAGGTTTTGGCTCAGAGGGCGGAGCCTACGAGCACAGAAACTGCGCTCTAATGCGTGCAATCGTCTCCTCCTGTGGACGGAAATGTGATTGAAAAAAAAAAAAATCACATTTTAATGCAGGTGAAGCAGTGTGAGTTTGGTTATTGTTAGTATTCGTTAGTTGTAGCAGACCATGGGACCATGTTTGTGTGACGCTATTCCCGGTTCATCACCATTTGCTGATTTTTAAATGTTGAAATCTCTCTGTTTGGCAGCAACATATTCACGATAATCAATAATCATCCAATGTGATTACAGATAACTTAACTTCCATCTGTGGTGCTTCCGTGTACTGTACCTTTTTATATTACTGATAATAATTTTACTTTTATAATAATTTCTCTTTACTACTTAACAGAAGTGCCAGGTTATTTTATTCCATTATATATCCTCCAGACTTACGGTTGCTTCAATACTTACGTTCTCAAAGTTGCAATTTTGTTTCAATCTTACAAAACTGCTTAGTTTATTTATAATTCTGTGTTGTTTTCAATGTTTATTTCACCAATTGAATGCCTAACCAAATAACATTGTATGGGTCACAAATCTTATTTGAAATTTTGAATGCATTTACCTGGGTATTATCTATTGTGGGTTCGTGAATTGTTATCTAGTAAATGGTTAAATAATTATGCCATAATTATTGCTTGGAAATTGATATTATTGTGATGCAATTATTTTGTATTTCAAAGACTCCAACCTACCTAAGAAAATTTTCTCCCTCAGTCAATTGAATTTACTTTACTTACCAATTTTTTATATTTGATATAATAATTTTCTGCTCTGGTGCTGTGCTGGCCTTTTTCATATCCAGAACATCTAAATTTTACATTCTGGCAATATTTTTAATTTCTATATTTACTATTGACTTGTATCAAATAAATGTCTGCAAACTGTATGCCTAATCTATTTACTTCCTTTTGTTGCTGTATCAGAATATGCATGTTATCAGTACAAGTA
>KB304051.1:189781-204920 GCA_000328365.1 Capitella teleta | reverse complement strand
CGAAATCTTCCGATTTTTGTCCTTTCTGTGCGTTATCAGTGTGTAATGATTACCTTTATTACCTTCCCTGCAACATTCGATGCCGATACTGATTGATTAGTGCGAATCCAACTTGATCAATGACATTCAATGTCTTCTTTCGTAATTTTGACGAAACAGCAGTTTTCGGCTCCCCACCCATCTTCAGTCATGAATTTCGAGCTTGTTTTCGTGTTTTTCTCTCTAATATTGCTCAATTCTATCAATTATATATATATTCCACGCGGTTATTGGCTAGCAATCTGTTTCTCGCTATTCAAGGCCTTACATGATCTATATAGTTCAGGCTATTTACTATAATTTAATCTGCCTGTTTCCCAGGAAAGTAACTTGAGTAACTTACTAACTGACACCAGTTGAGTGGGCTAGTACTACTGGGGCCATTAAGTTACAAAGTGAGTAATCCCAAATGTCTGCCAGAATATATGGTTGCATAAATGCATAAGCTCTTAATACAATAATTTTATAAAGCGATATGGAATTGAGTCTTGTCACGTGTGGAATTAATAAGTAACTGAGTAGCCTTAGTTACTAAGTTAGTCTAGTCCAAGTCTACAGTGGTCAGGCTAGCAGTGACTAGTTTAGTCTATATTAATATTTGTATTATCACTAGTGTTGGCTTGTGTGAAGAGTTCAGTTGAGTGCAGAACGAGATTATGGGCCGTTTGTTTGCCTTGCATACCCAAGGCGTAGAAGTCTGCCATTGACCTATTTTATTGTGCAAATATGTGGAATAACCCATATATAAGCTTGCCTATCATCATGCGATGCAATGATGGTCTTTTGAACTTTCAGTAGAATCGGTCATTTATATTTTTTTTATATTTTTTTTATATTTTTTTTATATTTTTTTTATATTTTTTTTATATTTTTTTTATATTTTTTCATACTAGCCACACAAAAAGTTCATATCACTTTATCGATCGTCAAGAAATAATTAAATTTCAACTTTTATTACGTCGAGAGCTCTGTGTTTTGCTGAATTACGCAAAATGTTGATGCTTGCATTATGAGACGAACGCTGCTGGCAGCAATTTCCAAAATTAAACTAAAGTAGATCCTTCGTGATATCAAGAAGTTTCATTGGTAAAACCAAAACCCGGATCATTTTTTGAGGAGTCATCAATTTATAACCACAAAAATTCTAGTGGGAACTTGATTACCAGTATGTGCAGAACATCTGCGTGAAAATGGTATGGCCAGGATTTGAAAAGTTGACATACCATATGGTCTTGGTTGTAGGCGTAGTGCGCTAAGGCAGAGGCTGGGAGCATGTCAGTTTCACTTTACATAGATGCAGATTCCACATAAATCCCTTGTAAACCCTCAGGAAGCGTGTTGGCGGGTGACCCAATTTTAAGTAATGCTTAAAACAACAGGCTGCGTAGCCAGAAGAACCTCCATGGCGTCAGTTCAATTAAAGATAGACCTACTGGATGCTTGGTACATTTATTCTGTTTACCGCATTAGAGATTGAGGAACACAAGCTCATAAGAAGCGACCGACATAATAGTTTGCATGGCATGGTAGTTTTATTAACCCTTGGCCTAGATCTTTTTCTCTTGTATTTTCTTTAACGTTGTAACTTGAGCCAATGGGCTGGAAGGAATTGTCCCCTAAGGGCTTTCAATGAATCACAATTTGGTGAGAATTTCACATACTCGCTGGGTAGATCACTGATGTCATGTTGTCATTCTAGGATATATTGTTTCTTGAGTGCATGTCAGTTTGCCCCTGGTTGGCTCAATTAGACTAGATTTATGCTGAATTCAATTTTTGTTATGAATTAACGTTTAGTTGCAGCACTTGTGGCCCATTGATGATCTAAAAAAGGTGCTTGATATTATGAAGAGTGCTTGATAAGATCTGGTCTCAACTTTTTAGGTTTTGTCTGTCTAAAAAAGCTTTATTATTCTCAACATCGCGCAATTCCCAATATTGTTATTTTAGCCGCTGTTTTTTACGCAGACTTGATTCGTCATGGGCAACTGCTGTGACTGTGGGTTTGTGACAGGCGGGCCGAATGAAGCCCTCATCAAGTCTGGTAAGAATAGCGTCGCTTCGTTGTGAAGTATGAGTGAGTGTTTGCTTTATTAGGATGTTGCTGGGATGAGCCGCAGATCATCGTCGGAGGTCGGACCTTTGTCTGTATGTGTGTCCAGAAGATTCAAAGGTAGGAATTTTTAAATTTCTTTTTCTCTTTCACCTCTTACTTCCATTTCGTTCACAGGTTATCACTGAGTACAATGACCCTCGTTATTAAGTCTGAAAACGTGTACACTAAACTGGGCGTACCCATCAGTGTCACTGGAATTGCGCAGGTAAAAACACTGGCAGTCATTTCACGTGTGCTTTGCTTTTCAGGCTCAAGTTGAACACAATGACACTGCACATTCATAGTGAGAATGTGTACACTAAACTCGGTGTACCCATCAGCGTGAATGGTATTGCTCAGGTACTCCAGCTCCTCAGGGAGGCAAATGTTTCCTTGTCATCAGTTCCTTCTTTTGTTTAACCATTGTGGCATGTGTGTACCTCTGCATTGATGTTCCTGGTCTCTGTGTTCTTTCTCGTTTGGGATTTATTCTGTAAATAGGGAGTTCGCTAGGGTTGCACGAAATTAATTGCGAATATATTGGGGCAGAATCCCTCTGCGTACAGTCGGCCCAGTGATGTTCATTAACTGAGATTTATTAATTTCAATTTCTCTGTGTTTATTGATTGCACTTTCTTCTTCAAGAAACATTCGTTCTCAACGTCCTGCAACCACTTTTAAGCAAAGCATAAATGATTGTGAATTGCGGTAATAATGATAGTTTCATTATAATTTTTGTCGTCTGTTCAGTTAATTCCCAAGCCTAGCATCTACGCACTTATGGTATTTTTGGCGTCATTGAAGTTTGATGTTCTGTATTATGAGATGAGGGCCTCATATAACGGAATCTTCAGAATAACTGCAGCAGACATTAGTGCCTCTTTCCACTCATGCAACAGGGTTCTACGAGCAACTTTTCTTTTTCAATATTTATCCTGGTTGACCCACATCAGCTTCTTCAATCAAGTTTAATCGTGAATGATTCTTGGCTGAGTCTTTTGCATTGTGGGTTTTCAATGCATGCATTACATGTAGCTTGGTGCATTGCATGCCTTTGGTCCCTCATTGTGTTGCACTGTTGTTTAGTGTGTGGTGGCACATTTTGTGCATCAAATTTTCATGATCTTTATTGAGTTTTGGTTTAACTTTTTGTTTTCAGTTTTCTCTCTGTGGAAATTTGGTGTTGATATTATTTCTAGGCAGTTTCTTATATTCTCACCAGGGGATTTTTGTTGTTGATTTTTTTTCAAGTTTTGTTAATTTGTATTATATTGTGAAGATATTTTTTTAAATTATATATTATTTTTTACATTGCACCCCAACTTTGTGCTTACACTTTTGCTGACTAAAAGTTCTTCACTTAAACTTTTGATTCGCTTTTTCGACCACTTTTCTCGTGTGGCTACAGATTATGTCATTGTTTGCAGGTGAAAATCCAAGGTGCCAATGAGGAGATGTTGATGAGTGCCTGCCAGCAATTTCTTGGCAAAAGTGAGAAGGAAATCATGCATGTGGCCCAGGAGACCTTGGAGGGTCATCAAAGAGCCATCATGGCTCACATGACAGTTGAGGTACACTCGCTTACCCTATCTTTACCATGTATGGCATTAATATAATTTTAAATGAACCATGAAAAATCTTGCTTGTGAACTCAATCTTGGATATAATTTTTTTTCTTCGTCAACCAGGAAATCTACAAAGACCGCAAGAAGTTCTCCGCCTCAGTTTTTGAGGTCGCATCTTCTGATTTGTACAACATGGGCATTAACGTTGTCAGCTACACCATTAAAGACATCAGTGATAAGGAGGGCTACTTGAAAGCGCTCGGCTTTTCAAGGACAGCGCAGGTCAAGAAGGACGCCAGGATGGGGGAAGCAGAGGCCAGGAGGGACGCTGGCATCAGGGTAAATCTCTCCCCATTCCCCACCAACCGTCTTTGCATTGTGCTCGTCCACAGGAAGCCATCGCCGAAGAGCAAAGAATGGCCGCCCGCTTCATCAACGACACGGAAATCTCAAAGGCGCAGCGAGACTTTGAGTTGAAGAAGGCCATGTACGACTTGGAAGTTCAAACCAAGAAGGCCACCTCAGACATGGCTTACCAACTTCAGGCAGCGAAGACGAAGCAAGCGATCAAAGAGGAAGACATGCAGATCCGGGTCATCGAACGAGGTCAGTCGATCATGGTGCAAGACCAGGAGATCCAGCGCCGCGAGAAGGAACTGGAGGCCACCGTCAAGAAGCCAGCAGAAGCGCTCAAATTCAAACAGGAAACGCTCTCCGAGGCTGAGAAGTCAGTTGCAATGCTATTGTGTTGTTTTTATTGAGATATTTTGTTTGCTTCTAGGAAGAGGATTGTTATTGATGCTGAAGCGCAGGCACGCGCTATTCAGGTTGGTTTGCGCTTTTGAAGGGCTCATTATCTGGATGATTTATTGTCTCTTCTTGTGCAGATGAAAGGTGATGCTGAGGCTTTCGCTATTGAGGCTAAGGCAAAGGCTGAGGCTGAGCAGATGGCGAAGAAAGCCGATGCGTGGAAAGACTACCAGGATGCTGCTATGGTGGACATGGTCCTCGAAACTCTGCCTAAGGTCTGGAGGAATTTTTTATTTTTTTATTTTTTATTTTTTTTAATTGTGAAGAAAAATAGTTTTGTTTCTTCTGCTCACACGTTTCTGTATTGCGTAATAGGTTGCTGCTGAAATCGCCGCACCATTGTCTCAAGCAAAGAAAATCACCATGGTTTCCAGCGGCAAGGGAGATGTGGGGGCATCCAAGCTGACTGGAGAAATCCTGCAGATCATGGAGCGCCTGCCAACGGTTGTCGAAGGCATGACTGGGGTCAACATCAGCAAAGCTTTGCAGCCCACAGTCTCCGCTGCGCACAGACGGGTGTGAGAAATAGGACGCCCTCTCCAAATGGCTTCACCTCTGTCACAACAAAATCTGTCCTCTTTTTTTTCAATCAATGTGGAGAAAATATACTCAGAACTTTTATTACAAAATATTAATAAACACAAAATTAAAATGCTGTGTGGATTACCATTGTATTGCTAAGTGGCGCTATTATTAAACGTCTTGTTTATTTTCCCTTTTTTTTTTTTTATTATTGTGTATCATATTTCCTCGTGCAATTTCCTTTGTCAGTTCTGAAATCCCCCTCATACTCTTCTATCTCTTTGTTTCTGTATATATTTTTACCGGCTTTTCATTTTTCTCCCTTTTTTACCAAACGAGTAGAAATTTAGAATGTTGTTTATAACGCATAAAATATGTAAATTGATCCCTCTCCATCTAACTACCAACCCCCCCCCCTCTCATTAGTCGCACTTTTTCATCTTTTATCAATTTTTTTTCTTGTGTTTCTGGACTTGCAAGGGAGTCAGTGAGTATTCAGGTCTAAGGTCCACTTCCTCAATTTGAAATGGCTCATCTGAATATATGATGCAATTTTGGCTCCTGGTCATTTCATCTGGTTAATATCTGGCTCTTATCAGATACTTTAAAATATACCTCTTATCCCAATTCTCATCTACTCTCATTTTCTTCCATGTTTTCTGTGGAAATTTTTAATAATTTATGATATTACATCACCATTTTTTAGTTCTTCATACTCGCAATAAATTTCTAATCGCAGTATTCTAATTCAATATCTTTTCACATAATAAATTTCTGCATGATTAACCAACTTTTATTCTGGCAGCCGATCAATCTTTTTCGATGTAATGTTATCAAAATTATTCTCGTAACTGTGCCAATAAAATCCATGTACCTGAATACATTTAGATTTCATTCCCTAGACCCTATAGTCTAAATGAGGTTTTTTTTTTTATGTTTTAATTAAGAATGTATGTATCCAATATAAAACAGTTTTTTAGGTCCCAATTTGTGAATAATTCAGTAAAATCCCTTTTTATTTTTCTAAATATATTTTGCTGAATTCTAATGAAAAAACAATTATTAAGTTTTTTCTTTCTTTGATTCTAAATAAAATAAAAGTCATTGTATATTCATGAGAACCGAATTACATTATGTATATATTTCAGAATATTTTTTAATTTTTTTTTTCTACCCCTGGCTGAAAAAAGATCGCTTGTTCGTCTCCTCGCTTTCTTGCTTCCGAATGAGTTCCCAATACAATCCTTTCTGTCGCTTCAAAGTCTCGTGGTTGCCCAACTGAGAACCAATAATATATTTATCCATTAACCACATTCTCACAAACCTCTTTAACTTGTCCTTTTGAAATGACAGCAATTGTATCTGCATTGCGTATGGTACTCAGTCTATGAGCAATCACCAAAACAGTACGACCTGAAACAAATCTCACGTTTACAAAATTTCTCATCAATCACACTTGAGCAGAATTACCACGAGTGGCTTTATCCAAAGCGTCCTGAACAATTCTCTCCGACTCTGCATCTAAAGCGCTGAAATATTTCTTAGAGGATGATTTTGCAAAGAAATAATATTCAACCTGGTAGCCTCGTCGAGGATTATGATGCAAGGGTTTTTGATGAGAGCTCGGGCAATGGCTATTCGCTGCTTCTGTCCGCCAGAAATTGTGACCCCTCTCTCACCGAGCACAGTGTCGTATCCTCCGGGGAACGAGCGAATGAAATCGTCCGCATTTGACCTCTGAGCTGCTTCAATGACCTGCAACCACAATGACGATTAAATCAAACTTCAAAGCGATTACCTAACACCTCTTGGTCAGTTGCTTCCGGTCGGCCGTACCGAATGTTTTCCATGATGCTTGTAGCAAACAACACGGGTTCCTACGATAACAACAACTCAGAATTGATTAGTAGGTCGGCTGAGGGTACCTGACTGATAAAACCGATTGCTCTGCCTCGCAACCACGAAGGATCCAATTCTCGGATGTCGTGACCGTCGATGGTTATTTTCCCTGAAGTGACGTCATAGAACCGCTCCAAGAGGCTGGCTATCGTCGACTTCCCTGCAAATATACACACAAAAGTTAAAACATGATCACAATAATTATTATTTCAACTAACCATTGCCAGACAAGCCAACAAGAGCAACCACCCTGCCAGCGGGAATGTGGAAATTTAAATCAGTCAGAATTTGCTGCAAAATAAATAAAAATCTGAAGAATTGCGCACAAAAAGTGAGTTTGCGTACAAACCTGATTAGGACGAGATGGATAAGTGAAACAGACATCACTGAAAGTGACTTCCCCCACCATGGAATGGAAAGGAAGAACACGACCTCCCTTCAAGGGCATCGAGGGAGTTAGGCTCAAATACTGCAAAAATGTGTCTGAAGAAATTAACGGACAATTGGGCACCAGTACCTCAAAGACCCTCGCTCCAGCACTAATACCACGAATCGCTTGACCAAACAGCATAGAAATCTGACCTAGTGACCTAGATTACAGAGTGCAAGCATCACTGTTATTATGACATCAGTTCTCACCTCTGAATGGTTTGTGTAGCGACCATGAACGCCATTAGATCACCCGCTTGGATTTCATTTTGCGACATCATGTAGCCTCCAACGTACATCGTACCAAGAACAATTCCTGTTTCAGTAGAAGCGTTAGCAGCACAGAAATGCATTGAGACCCCACTACCGTTGAGAGCCACGTTTGAGAGTCCTTGGAAGATGCCAATGCCAACAGCGAGCACCTGATTCAAAGCGGAAGAACGCTCAACCTCCCGGTTATATAACCTGAGATGAGATCAGAATAAAATCCTCAATTCCACTATCGATACTCACTCCATTTCTTTATCTTCCATTGAGAATGCTCGCACAGTTCTCAAATTTCCAATTGCTTCATCTGCCACAGCGGTTGCCTTGGAAACCTGAGCTTGGGCTTTTCGAGAGAGCTTACGCAAGCCAGACCCCATGAGGGACCCAGCACCAATGATGCTTGGAACAACAATCGCCATGATGATGGTCAATTTTGGAGACATGAGTAAAAGAGATCCAAGGCACCCAACCACCTGGAAAAGCACCTAAATAAACTTGAGAATGCGGGAAATCAGGAGATTTAGACCTGAGTTGTACTCCGCAATCCCTGAGAAATGACTAACTTGAAGGAGCTCTTAAAATCCTGTACATCGGCCGTTAGTCTGAATTGCAAGAATATGAAGGTTACAACCGTTACATTTCAATTCTTAAACGCTTCAACTGACCGATTAACAATTTCACCCGTTTTGTGTGTGTCAAAAAAAGCAACATCTTGCGTGATGACGGATTGAAATAATTGCTTGCGGAGTCTTGCAGCCACACGTTCCCCAATCGCACCAAGCAGGGAGATGTAAGCAAAGGAGAGAACACCCTAAAAAAAAATCAACATAGAATTCACGAAACTACACTGAACTTTAGCCAGTGAACTTTGAACTATCACCTGAATGCCATACAGAGTAATCAGCCTGGTCGCTGGTTTCTTGATATCTTCCAAAAAATTACCCACAGTCTCTGATGTGTAACTTGACAACACATTGACGACTTGACCTAGTTGCAGTGGAATTTGTATGTTAATGAAGGCAACTGCAAGGGCGCTCTGCTCGTGTGACGGAAGAGAGATTAGTGCATGGTCAGGAGGTGGAGATCTTTACACTTACAATAATGGCTCCAACCAGGCACCAAATATCCGGCCAAACTAACGCAAAAAATTCCTTCCAGGGAAACTGTACCTCCTCACCGCTTGATTCTTCGTCCAAGCCGTGCAGACGATTCTTATTTGATTTATATTCACAGGAAGCATGGAATTTCCCTCTGTACAAAGAGTGGGCGCCAATTGTTCCGACTGATAGCAATCCAATCCAGAGGCCAGAAATGCGAGGGAGCTCCCCTCGCACGGCCGGTGAGTTCTTGGCTAATTGTGAATAACGATGGAATACGCATTTGCCGGGATTAGCTCGGCAAGATTTTGAAGAAGCATTTTGCAGCAGAGCATGTCTTGATTGACATAATGATCTAAAAGGGTAGAAAAAAATAATCATTATAAAAAGTCCAGAAAGTAATTAAGTAGTATAATATATGCTAAGTCAGTAAGTGTAACTATAAACTTGACAGTGTCACTGTAGTTAGAGTAAACAATCAACTCAAATTTATCCTACCTGACAATTTGAGGAACTGGAAGTCGTTTACTGAATTCCAGAAAGCACTTTCTGGTAACAGCACTACTGGCAACATTTAAAATGCCCATCGCGTCAAGATTAACCTAATGAAAATCAGTACAATACGGTTCGAGAGGTCATTTTGAGAGCAGACGATTATTGCGCGATTTCGTTTCCGGCAGGCAGCGGAATTGGGGAAGAGCTGATAACCTAAGGGCATCAAGGGATAAGATGCCCCAAGACCACCAAGCGATAATTCGATGCCCCTGTACAATCGACTGATACAACAGTACATTTTACTCGGGGCGTGTAAATATCTACTTCATCATTCCTTGATGATCTCAGGGCATTTCAGTCGCATTCCTTGATGGTCATGCATTGGGCAGCTTATCCAGTTTCATTCCTTTATTGTCTTCAAGTCTTCAGTCTTGGGACATATATATCATTTCTTGATGGTCTCAGGGCATCTAAGGACACCAAGTAGCTCAGTTGGTTGAATGGTGTCAGATAAGCCACCAGATATGTGAATCAAAAAGTGCATGATTGTGGCACGCGATAATTTTTAATTTTTTCTTGTCGAAAAAGTTTGATCTAAATGGCACAGACATTTCTTATGTGTTTAATTCTCGCCACAGAAGTGGTAGAAGAACGACAGTGGCAAGAAGCGATACTTCTGTGGCACTGATGATGGGTAAATGGCATATATCCGACACATGAATGCTATCTGGGTCTGCCCAAATGCATGTAACAAGGCCGGGCGCTGTGTACTACTGTCTATGGCTTTATGCATGGATAAAGAACCATTGGAATTTATCGATAAAAGTATGGGGAAACCCCGTTCTAGGCGTCTGTTCTGGCACCGTATCTGCAAAATGGGTCGGATGGAGACGTAGAACCTATAATCATGCCTTATCACTAGCCTAGCTTAATTCTGTCTATTTCTATCATGCATTGTGTCTATTTCTGAGGACATATCAGTCTCATTCCATGATGGACATCGGGCATCTCATTCTCAATCGATGATTATCTCAAGGAATTTCATCCCTTGATGGTATTGGGGCATCTCATCCCACGATTTCTTGGGGCATCTCATACCTAACAATTGGTCCTGGTACTCCAGGCATCTTATCCCTTGAAGCCCTTGGGGTATCAGCTCATCGCCAATTCCGCTCCGTGCGCGTTTCCGGTTCTCTTTATGAAATATTATACACGAAATTTAATTGAGTTTGCCCCCCAAAAAAGTAAACAAATCAATTAAAAAAAAAAAGCAAACGCAAATCTAACCCTGAAAGAATCTTGATACATTATGGAATATTTTTGATTTAAATCATATCGAATTGTCGAATTTATTGACGTGCATTTTTCAAATACCACACGGTTCGTATGATACGTAATTGTTTATATTTTGTCCGGTCCGTCGAAATCACGTAATGCCGGATTCAGCGGAAGCAAGCGAAATAGCCCTTTTTTATCGCCCAAATAGCGTAATGCCCCTCTATTATCGCCCAAGTAGCGAAATGCCATTTTTATGTTATCGCCCACTACTATTTTGAGCTGTAGCGATTCGAAGCGAAGCTTTTATTCTCCAGAAAGACATATATCTCAACCATAAAAGTCGGAAATACATCATATTATGCCATAAATTGATCAATTTTCGATTACAGAAATACTTCGTTACAAAACATCTAGGTCAAACTATATGGCATGGAAACGCGGATCTTCAAAGGACCGTCTAAATCACTTTTGAGTGAGTGAGTGAGGGATGGGGTTTTATGGCTCCACCCAACCCATTCGGGAACAGAAGGCCCGGGACTGGGGTTTCCCCCTACTCTTATCGATAAATCCCAAGGGTTCTTTATCCTACATACCACCATAGACAGTAATACACAGCGCCCGGCCTTGTTACGCAGTTGGGCAGCACTGCAGAGTTACCGAAGAATTATACAATTATAACGCATTACAATTATAATTCTCAATCATAACGCCCGCGGCCTGTTCGGGTCTTGAACCCGGGACCTCGACCCACGTTAGGCATAGGATTGCAGTCCGCCGGTTAAAATAAGGTAATTTATTGTTCAATTAAAAAAAGCAGAGAAAAACAGCGCATTCGAAACAAAATAGATAATCAAACAAATGGTGCACCAAGAACAAGCTTTTTTGGCACCAAAAAATATTAACGGATTACAATTATAATTCTCAATCATAATGCCTGTGGCCTGATCGGGTCTTGAACCTGGGACCTCGACCCCCACAGTCGGCATAGGATTGAAGACAGCGGTTTAACCACTGTGCTATTCGGGACCCCTAAATCACTTTTGAGTTATATAGAGCCTTCGAGATATAGTAACATGAATCAAGTATGGAAAAAAAATGAGTTGAGTTGAGTTTTCTCTTTGCAGCCATGATGATGAGTGTACGTGCAGAGACGAAATGATGACCAAGACTGCCCTCCGCTCATTAATATACCTAGTATCCATCCCCTTTGAAGTCCTGTGTACTTTTCATATTTTCTCTGATATTGCCCATTTAAAAATATCGCAAACGCTTTGCCGATTGTTGTCCCAGAGTGTGAACAGAAATAAATTTTGTTATTGGAAGAGGAGACTGGTATGTTTGTTATACTCTTTGGGTGCGAGAACTTGTCAACCAAGCTTATGGACGAAAACAATCTGCTTTCTGCTTAATATCATTGAAGGACAGGCCCAAGGAAAAAAGCCAATAACATTTCAAGCATTTTTCACTGTGTTTCTTGTTTCAATGGACCTTAAATGTATTAGAGTAATTAGACTGACATGTTTGAGGGAGAAAGAGGACAGCATGCAAAAGGCAGGAGGGTGACACAGGTGCTAGAACAGAAGCCTGACACCTACTGTTATTGATAAATACGAAGACTTTGTAGCCATGAGCTCTTATGTGACTGCTCAGCTAATGCTCAGCCGCAAACTCTATCAACTCATGTCATCATTGCTGGACAGCTCTTCTCATATAAATACCGCTTGCCCTGCAATAAACCATTCATTTGGCCAAACTTTTTGTGTGGTTCTCCTAGGTAGTTGGTGACCCCAATGTGATGAGGATTGACGTGACGTGATGTGGTTTTATGGCTCCACCCAAACCGATCGGATGATACGGGCGCCAGAACAGAAGGCCCGGGACCGAGGTTTCCCCCTACTCTTATCGATAAATCCCAAGGGTTCTTTATCCTACATACCACCATAGACAGTAGTAGACATGCAGCGCCCGGCCTTGTTACGCAGTTGTTACCGCATGCACGCACACGTGCATTGACATTCAAATTCAATGATATATTGCATCATGTCGAAATGTACATAATTACATTAATAATGTCCATTTTTGGAGTCCTGGGCGCGGGCAGGTGTTCTTCCATATGCTTTGTTCTCGTCATTAAAGAAATCACTTTTTTTCTTCGTATTTCTACCACAAGTTCTTAAGACTGAAATGTTAGGAACACGCACTTCATTGGCGTTATGAATGAAATCAATTGTTATGAAATCTTTCTCGCAGAGACGGAACAAGGGGAGACCAATTTGATCGTGACTATTGAGCGAAATGAGCAGGGAAACAGTCGACGCACACTTGAATGCCCAATAGGCACCCGGTCGAGATCATTATACACAGAGCCAAGTGTAAATAGCAACTCATAATGACCGGTCGCTGATCGCATTGTATAATCATGTACATTGAAAAATTAAAACAACACTCGCGACTCTTAGGAAAGGAGCTCGCCTCTGATTGCCATAGAAACATTCAGCAAAGCATGTGGTGAATCGACCCTATACAAGTATACATGTAGTATAGCATTATCTCAACGCCGATTGGCTGCATGCGCACGACCAATCACAGTCCAGGAGGACATGATTGACAATTAACGAGCAGCTCATGTGCTTAAAATCGCAATAATGGTTGAACATGCATTGTTCAAGATGCGCTGTCTCATCGTCGGGTCTTCCCATGTGGGTGGCCTTAGGTCCATCGTCGCGTCACTTTGCCCGCACTTCACATCCGTGGTAGTGCAGCAGTTCCCTGGGCTTAGAGCAGACTTCCTCCTCTCGGTTCTTCCTCGCTTGTGCTTGAATGATTTTGACGTCATTTTTTGCATAGTCGAAAGCAACGACATCCTAACCAAAGGGGGCAGGTTGGCCATGGAGTCCAGAGCGGCGATTCAGAGGAAGATGCGGCAGATCCACGGTTTGCTCTCTGGTGGTAACAGAAGGGTTGTGATGTCAGCCATCCTTCCGCGGGCATTTTCGTACAATTCGCTGTACGACCAATCCTCTGCAAGCCTGTTCAACAGGATTGCACGATCGATCAATGCCGGGTTGGGTGACATCCTGACTCGCACCCCCTCTCTGTGGCACAGGAGAACAGCTAAGGCATCTGCCGTAAGTTCTGATGGCGTTCATCTGAGCTCATGCGGCAAGCTTGACCTGGTCCAGGATCTCTGAGGATCCTAGCACCGAACAACAACGGCCCTTTTCAGGGCCACCACTTCTTTTAGAAGTCTCTTTTGCCAATTAATGATGTTCAACATAAAATTAGTATGTACCAATGCATGTACTTATACACATATCGCCTATATGTCACGAGAGAGGACGGCGTTTGGATCCACGAAATAACGAATATATAGTATATTATCCTGATTAAGTATGTGTAACTAAATGACTCAATTCTACTCAATTCACTATACATGTATTTTGATTGATTGGCGTATCAACTAATTGCTGGTTTAATGGGCCGATACGATTGACTTGCTGGATACCTCCCACCCCTCCATGTGGCTGAGCTGTCGCTATATATAAAGCGACGGCGCGTTCGATCGGCGCTGAAATTTCGGTTTTGGCTCTTTGTTTGTTGTATACTACTTGTATATGATGAACAGTTCTGCGATGAGCGTCTCTATGATGAACATCTCTGGAACGATCAATTACCCCTGCATTGTCTGCGGTAAAGCTGTCCATTCGGATAGCAGAGCTGTGGAGTGTGAGCGTTGTTTGGAGTGGTGTCACGTGGGGTGTGGCATGTCCATCAGCAACACGACGTACGCGAACGCCGTACAAGGTGAGTAATTTTACTTTTTGCATGCATGTTGAATACTCATTACAAAATTAAACATACTGCATCTCAATTATCAAACATTTTGCCCGTTGGATGAAAGAATATTTTCAGTTATTTCTCTTATGTTCCAACTCGCTGAGATAACTCCGGATAAGTCTAATAACAGTCATTGATTGGAATTTATTGATCAATTGTTCGCAGTGCTATTCGTACGTTCCTGTGCAACGTCTATCGTGTCCACCATTTATAAAATATGTAGGTATAGGTGGAGTTTTACGGCACTCTGATACTAATAGTATTATATTAGTGCCTCAATATAAAATATAAATTAAACTAAATGCTTGTTCATTTACTTGACAATTACTTGATACTACCAACAAAAAAGTTATGTTTTTCCAAAGTGCCTGCATTTCGCATATCCAATAGAATGTCTCTTTATTATATATATACCTTTTTTATGTTACATTGAATCATTGCTACCGGAATAAATGGGGAACAGCTCCGGCAAGTCCGCATTTGCACAACACACAAAGAGCATTAGAAACATTCGAATAACCACAGCCATAACGAAGAGAGCATATGAGTAGATCTAGTTATTAGTAGATTAGATTAGTGTAATATTAGTAATTATGCATGCTATTTATCTGATAATTCTCTATATATCCCCACATATAATTATCATTTATAATAGCATTATAGCCTCTTGACTACAATGCAGGAATAACTGTCTATATATTCCTTCTTCGTTTAATTTTATTTGTGAGATATACCGAAGCTGCGTCGTTCCGCGCTTAGTTGTAATACTAATCACAATACAATCATAACCACCGTCTTAGCACGCA
>KB304051.1:168089-178984 GCA_000328365.1 Capitella teleta | reverse complement strand
GAATGAATGAATGAATGAATGAATGAATGTTTAACGGAAGAGTTCATGCGTTTTGTGACAGTTTAACCAGTTGTTAACCCGATTGCTCTTGATCACCAAGATCAGCCAATCGGACGCACAGAGATCGAGTGTTGTCCTTTAATCAATGTTTTCACACCTCGCACGTTTTAGTGAGACAAAAAAATTCGGTCGCCGAAAATCGAAGTCGGAGTCAAAAATTAAGGGATTCAGATTATTAAGTCAAATTAGCATTGTGACAGATCCATCCCCGCGAGCATCGAGTTGGAATATTTAGGGAGTTGGATTAATAAAACTCGGATCAATGGGGGGCGACTGTATTGTCTATTTTTTAGCCATGTGTGGCTTCAAGAATCTTATCTTATAAGATAGAAATTTATTCAGTCTTCTATGCCATTCCATAGGGTTTAGGGTGGGGTCTTATATATGATGTTGTAAGACCCCACCGTAATCCCTATGGTCACTCTAGTCTAGTCATTGAATCGCCAATGACAATAATATATTATATATAATATTATATTCAATGGATTAAGTTCCCTCGAAGAAACTATGATGCTACATGTGTAAATATGTATATAATTTTATGATATACTTCCTTTCAAGTTTTTTATTTCACCACTCCACTTCTGTGCAGGTTGTTAATATCCTGTATTGCTGTATTGCGATTGTGCATCGGGTACATGCAGTAGTGAATTATTTCCTCCACTCCTATACATGCACATGTACTCCCAATTAATTCCATCAGGTTTATTGCTATTCCATGCATTGTCATGCGAGAAAGTTCTTGAAGTGAGCGAGGCACTAATATAATACATTTAGTATCAGAGTGCCGTAAAACTCCACCCATTCATTCATTCATTCTTGAAGTGAGCAGTTCATCTGCAGTTTTGCGGCTTTGACGCAAGATCCATCAACTAGATTTCCAATTAGAACACCAGCTGTTCAACGCATCCACGAAACCATAGCATCAGTAGAGCCCTATGGCGAATCCAACAAAGGATTTTGTATTGTGATCGGGTCATAATAAATATTTAAGATGCCAATTAAGCCATTAAAATATGATGTGCATGAAATTTGTGCTAAAGCAGAAGTGATTGTGAAACATACAGCTGTAACTCGATTGGGGAAATCCCATCCAAATCGACCACGTATCGTGAAAGTCACCTTCCCTTCAACGTTTGATGCTCGAACCTTCAGATCCAAAGTTTAGGAGTCCAAGGTAACCATTTCTGACTCTTTTCCAAACATCTGTTGCCGCCCAGCACGTACCCGGGATCAGCAGGCCCACCATAAAACCCTGGGTCCTGAGGTTTACAAACTAAATCAAAATGCCAAATCTGGATTGGAGAGCTTCAGTCTAAGACCCAATGGTGAAGTCTAAGACCCAATGGTGAAGTCTAAGACCCAATGGTGAAGTCTGGAAGTTCTGCAAAAATGAGACAGGGAATTGGAAAAGAGTGGCTGACTGGACTTTTTCCCCACCCCACCAGTTAAACGGGGATGCAACAACAAGGCTGTCAAAGGACTCTACTTGAATGCCAGGAGTATTGCTAGTGTCAATAAATCCAGAAATAAACTGGTCGAACTGCGCCACCTCTTGTCATCATTTAGTGCACAGATTCTAGCCATTAGTGAAACATGGCTGACCGATGCCATCTCCGACCATGAGGTCTTACCGGACAGTTTCAACGTCTACCGGAAGGACAGGAGTACAACTCAGCCTTCCAAGAGAGGTGGTGGTATCCTCCTTGCCATCGATACCAACATCGAATCAAATCGCCGTGATGACTTGGAGAACGACTTCGAGATCATTGTGTGTGAGATCATCTGTAAAAGACGCTCCAAAATCGCCGTCATTTTGTGTTACAAGCCACCAGATTCTGACAGTGCTTCTTTTAACGCCTCGCTCACTACGATACTTGACAATGTCTACAGAGAGTTCCAAGATGTGTGTATGCTTGGCGACTTCAATCTGCCAGCAATTGATTGGCGTCATCCCGACCGTTGCTCTCGAGCTACGGATTCAGAGTTTGTCTGTATTACGCAATCTCATTCACTTGAACAAATCAATTTCAACCCCTCTAATGCGTATGGCAATGTTCTAGATCTAATTTTTACATCTGATTTAAATCTTCTCTATGACGTAGTTGCACTTGAAGATGCGTTCCCTAGCGACCACAAAGTGTTATATTTCAATGTCGCTCTCTCTTTACCGATTGTGTCAAAACATACGCGTAATGTTTTCAATTTCAAACGGGCTAATCTAACGATGTTACAAAGTAAGTTAAATCGGTTATCGAAGTGTTTCAATGAGGATCTTAATGATATATCGGTGTGGACATCCTGGAGTGACGATGTGCTTGAGATTAGCAAACAGTGTATCCCGAAGGTCAGAGTTAGATCAAGTAATGACCCCCCTTGGTTTGACTCTGAAGCACGACATCTAGTCAACCAAAAACGAACTCTGTGGAGGAAAGCTAAGTGGGTTAATACTGTTAATGCATGGAAACAACATAAAACTCTAAATAATCGAGTTTGCAGTGTTTTAAGAGGTAAACATGAGTTCTACATTGAATCGCTTGGTCGTCTCTATTCTGCAAATCCCAAAAGGTTTTGGTCGTTTTTCCGAACCAAAACCAAAAGTAGCAACATACCGAAGTCATTGAAGAGAGATCAAATTGAATGCTCTGACGCTAAGGATAAAGCAGAACTATTTAATGGTTATTTTTGTTCAGTTTTCACGCCACGTGTTGATTTTGTTTTATTACCTACAACAACTGATTCCTTAACCTCTGTTCCAGTGCCCTCGTTTACTGTCGAGCAAGTTACGTCAGTGTTACGAAACATAAACATTAATAAGGCCAATGCACCTAATGACATTTTGTCTTTTGTGCTCAAGAACTGCTCTCAGCAAATAGCAAAACCTCTCACTCGAATTTTTAATGCAAGTATTCGTTTGAGTAAAGTGCCCACACAATGGAAAAATGTTAATGTAGTCCCTGTTTTTAAGAAAGGCGATAAATCTGATGTACAGAACTATCGACCCATATCATTATTGCCGTGCTCTTCAAAAGTATTAGAGAGGTGTATTGTTAACCATATATATCCATATGTTTCACCTTTCTTGCATGATCTGCAGCATGGGTTTGTTAAAAAGAGGTCGAGTACAACACAATTGTTAAAAGTTTACCATACTGTTAGTCAGATTTTAGATAATGGAGGCCAAGTCGACATGTTGTTTTTGGATTTTAGCAAAGCTTTCGATCGTGTTTCACATGATAAACTCCTGTACAAATTACAGCATGAATTTAATTTCTCCAAGTTACTTCTTAATTGGTTCTATAATTATTTATCAGAGCGCAGGCAAAGTGTTGTCATCGAAAGTATCCAATCTGGAGTGAAGTTACATCAGGTGTTCCGCAAGGGTCAATTCTCGGACCGCTTTTGTTTTTACTCTTTATTAACGATATGCCATCGGTTTTAAGTCATTCAACTGCGGCCCTGTTTGCAGATGACATCAAAATTTTTATGGAAATAAGATCTACTAATGATTCTTTTAAAATACAAGAAGATTTATATAACCTGCTCAGATGGAGCAATAAGTGGAGCATGACTTTTAATGCCTCTAAATGCAAGTTTTTAAGAATTACTCGCTCTCGGAACCCTATTTTATTTGATTATAATCTCAATGGACATGTTTTAGAATCAGTAGGTACTTTTAAAGACCTAGGAGTGATTTTTAACCATAAACTTTGTTTTAATTCCCACATCAAAGCTATTGTTTTAAAATCAAATCGTGTTTGTGGAATGATCAAGCGCTCCATTGGTTTCAAAGCCCCACAAAATGTGAAAATTTTATTATTTAAAACACTCGTTCGTCCTTTTTTAGAATATTGCTCTCAGGTCTGGTCACCATGTTCCAAAAGGGATATTTTATTTGTTGAATCAGCTCAACGTGGTTTTACACGATACATTTTACATAATGATCTTACGTATAAGCAGAGATGTCTAACATTAAATATTTTACCACTGTCTTACCATAGAGAAGTAACCGATATCCTGTTTATTTTTAGATATATAAATGATTGTTTTAATGTCAATTTCAGTGATTGTGTCAATTTTAATATTACTCCGAGCAATTTTAACCTCCGTACTACGTTCTTCTAACCATGGATTGACTTTTAGTGATAATTTTTCTAGAACTGAGCATTTTAAATCTTTTTATTTTAATCATCTGCCACATTTGAGGAGCTTCCTTCCTGCAGAGTTATGCAGTTCTTATTCTTCGCCAAGTTTTAAATCAAAGTTGATGAAATTATATTTTACAAAACTTCAAATTTATGATACAAATAATACTTGTTCTTTAAAGGGAGGGAGAACTGGTTAAAAATGGACTTTGAGTCGTTATTTGATGCACCAAAAATGATTCCTATGCCTGGCCCACACAAGGAATGTCATCGTTAACGATTTCGCGGGAGATATATTGCTAACTAAGCGTGACGTCAGTCGCTGTGATGAAACACCGAGTTCCCCATCTTTTACAATGGGCCTCGTCATATCAGCGTGTCCTGCGACTAAATCCCTGGATATTTTTTATTTTATTTTCGGAAATAGATAGAATAATCATTTTGCCACCAGTCAGGCGCGAAAAAAAAAATTTTTTTTTCGCTATGTTTCTTATTTTAACAAGCGATTTTCTAGGACACCTACCATGTTTCTCATTCTGAAACAATAAAAAGGTCAGCCAGAGTGCACGGGAACGGGACCAATCACGGCAAGCCCTCAGCTGACGTTTGCCTCCTATACTTCGTAATGGAAGTCATTCTCCCATAGGCCCAATGCTAACCCCATTATTCGGAATGCATTATTTCCTTACGCTTGCATCCAGGCATGGTGCTTTTGGCACAGAATGCTATCAATTGGTGCTATGAGTCAATAGAACATTACTTAAAATTCAGTTCCCCATCCCTTTAACATCTATTTGCCGTTGCAACGGGTTTTATCACATGTGATGTTTTATATATTTTTTATCATAATATTTTATCGCCTGAGTATTATTTTATATATATAGTGAATATCTTTTCTTTAATATATTTATATATTTTCTCTGAATTTTTTTTTTTTATAGGCTTTGCCTGCTTCATGTTCATGTGTTTTTCACGAATTTAAAAAAAAAAAAAAAAAAAAAAAAAATGACCGTGTAATTAACAGCGATTTTCGGCCATTTTTCAGCCAACATTATGGGGGAAACACATGTTAAGTGGGGACTGGTACTTGAGCTGACAGTCCAGAATTTGGAAAATTTGCTCTCGAGTCGAGAGACATCGCCCCCATAGGGTTTTACCCACAGGTGTACTCTCATTATTTTTCCTCTATATCACTTCCAGAAAAATTGTAGATCACTTACTCAACCCTTGATCAATTGAGTGCAACTGTACGATCATCTTTTCAGGCAGACATTGATTCCAGAACCAGAAGAACAAGAGCAAACACGACTGCATTGGCGTCAAGGGCATACAAGAAGAAAAAACAACCTGAAATTACTAATTTCTTTCATAACCTGTCAACTACGAAAACACCGACAAGCTGTGGAATAGAAGAGTCAGCATCTACAAATTGTGCAAAGCGGAAACTGATTTCCCTGTCACACAGCTCTTCTGCACACTTTGATTCTGGTAGTCATGAAAATGATGGAGAATTAGTCATAGTCGAGTCCACAAAAACTTGTGAAAGGAAAATGGGTGGAATCTTTCCAAAGAAGGTGTGTTAAAAACTTGGTTGACCATTATCAGATTATCTAAACATATATCAGTATTGATCTGTGAGAACTTAAGTAAGTTATTTGCATTACTCTACCGACAAATGATAATTATTTTATTTTACACTCTAGGTGAAGCCAGACTTCAAACGAAGTGGAGCTTCCCTTTCTACTTTGGAAGCTGAGGATTACTTGTTGGAATACCCGGTTTGTGTTTTATACTGCTTTCAAATTTCTTGGCTGAACTGGTTATTGGAGTTTGTCGCGCCCACATTAAATAAAAATCTACTTGTGCTCTCGATCACCAAATATGTTTTATTTATCCTTATCATAAAAGCCTTCATATTTTTTCACTCTCTTAGGAATGGAAAGATGACAGCAGTATCCAAGATAATAAGAAGTTCTATTTCAATGAAATTCCATGTGTTCCTGATGGTAGGTCGACTTTACCTTCTTTGAGGGGAGGGGTGTGTTTGAGATCGTTGGCTTAAATTTTAAAACAACGAAGCATTGCCATGTTTATTCATATCAGTGAATGCAAGCATTGTAACATGCATGCATGAACAACATCCCACACATGCGGCTATAGATTCTGTGGTGGAATAAGCTTCAAGAATTCTATAAATATTACATCAGTATAAAAGTAACTTTCACACAGATTTTCTGATAGTGATTTCTACTTCTAAAGCTAAGGAAATTGTTCACCCTCTATAATTTGAACTTTTGTCAGCTTTAAGATATTTCCATTACATATATCTTCTTCCTAGGAGAGTTCATTGATGAAATTCACAAGAAGTGGTTTAAAAATTACGAGAAATTAGAGAGTCATCATGGCTACATCCAGTGGTAAGTATCCATTATTTCAATCTGTTCACATCATAAGATCGGTTGTAAAATAAGGCTGTAACAAGATCACAACACAATTTGGTCAAAAGTCCACGAGCTAATGTACGTATCGAGCAATAAATAACTAATAAATAGCCTTATACAAAGTGTATACAGTTCATGTTATTTAGTGAATTTACAGAATATATTTTAGAACATTGCGTTCGTTTGATGTGTCACTTGTTCTTATTTCACTCGTGCAATTGTTTCATCTCTTTCAGGCTTTTCCCAATTCGTGAACAAGGCATGAATTACCATGCTTCGCCTTTACAAGTCCACGAAGCTGAGGTATTTGTCATGATCTGCAAATCTGCAACTAACTCAATTGTATTGTGGCCACTTTGTTATTCATCTTATTTCTTTAGGCGATCAAGAACAACGAAGAAGCAAAAAAAAGGGTGCTGACTTCTTATCGTTTGATGCTGGATTTCTATGGCATAAAACTTGCGAACGAAAAGACTGGCAAAGTCAGTCGAGCTTCGAACTGGATAGAGAGATACTATCATCTCAACAGGTGTGAACAAAACGTTTATTTTCACCTAGAGCATGGCTTGGATTTCTATTTAAGATAACCTCTTGATTGTTTTGAAATAGCGGTGAATGATAGAAGATGCATCCCAAAAGATAAAAGTAATATGCTGTTCGACTGAAACATTACATGTAATTACATTTGCTTTGGGCTAATTTCTTGATAAAACGAATTTGAGAGGTTTACAATCTCGCTTATGTCAAGTGTTTTATTTTTTTTTCTCCATGCAGGTGTGATGTCATGTATACTTTTTTGTTTCACAGGTCATTCCATAACTATCTACGGATCACCAGGATTTTGAAGAGCTTGGGAGAACTTGGATACGAACATCTTAAAGCTCCCCTTGTAATGTTATTACTTGAAGAAGCTGTAGAACATAAGACACTTAAAAACATTGAACGAAGCTGTTGTGAATACTTTGTTTACACATTGCGTCATGAAGAGGAGCGCGTAGACGTCATCAATTGGATAAAACAGTTTTCAAAGTATGGCGTTAGATGATTCAAATGGTGATATGTCCATTTCATATTGGTATTAGCCATTATATAGATAAAATGCAGTCTCCCAAATTTTCACATTTAGCTATCAATTATGATGCATGTACATATGTTTATCTTTTGTTTTTATATGCTCTTTAATGTCATTAGGTTGTGCAGTATAAACATATTTTTTATAATTTCTTTAGTCATGATTTTTTTTGCAATTTTGCTGGTTGGAAGGAATCATCAAAACGATTCAAAGGGAACAAAATCAGTCACGCATTTCAACAAGAGTTCCACGTATTCCTCCTTGAGCTATTTTTTTTTTATTAATTTAATTGATTATTTGAACAATAATTTTCAGTTGCTGTGGAGAATACGAATTTATAAAATACAATGTATTGATGAGGATTTTGTTTCCTTCTTTTGATATCATTCTTTTCAAGATTATTCTTTCATACCTGAAAGGAACGAAACTTCCACAATTACAGCCCATCTTCCACTTGTTCTTGTAGCTATAACTACATAGGTACTTAGTTATTCCTACATGGCGACTGACCAATCAGCATGTGCGACCCAGAAAATCTTGTCATGTTAGGTCGTGCCTCAAATAATGAATGGTTCCTCTGATTTTCGCCATTTTTAAATCTTTGTTTCGAAAGTGGAAGTGTGTACTTTTTGGTTGGCGTCTGCAGTCGCCAACCTTTGATGTCACTTTGAAAGCACTTCTTCAACTCGTGATTGGACAGTCCAAATTTCTTCCAATAAGAATTGTCAAATTCATGTCAATACTACATTGGAGATTAACATAGAAGTTGCACAGAGATACAAGATGTGGTGAGAGGCACCAGCCTCATGCACCAATTAGAATTTGCCTAGAGATGTGGTGAGAGGCACCTGCCTCCTCAACTTTAATTAGCCTAATTAGACTTGGACTGACATTGAGTTTGCACAGAGATACAAGATGTAGTGAGAGGCAACCGCCTCATCAACCCTATAATTAGACTTGGAGATGACATTAAATTTGCCCAGAGATAGATACGAGATGTGGTGAGAGGCACAATGCATAATGCACTTTTATCCAATTAGCGAAGCATCAATGAAGAACAACTATATCAGTAGTCATGTTCGATGCCCACCTGTCCACAACCAATGTTTCGGAGATGGTCAACACAATTAAAAGCAATTAAAAAGAGAGAAGCAAAGCTTTTTGAACGCCGCCAATTTTGAAATAATCCCTCGTAGATTTCTTTCGTGGACCCTTATAGCGGGAATCTTCAAAAGAAGGACAATATAATTCTCAAATCCTGCATCCACATCTGCGAAATCAACCTCCAAATCGGCGAGCGATGTCAGTGAGTGCATGTACAATGTCTTATTCAATTCTGGGTATGCATTACGCTTGCAGAGATGCATCTTATATGCATAAGCAACCCCCCAAAGCATAATTACCAGGATTCACATGATTACATTTTTTGCTTTTAGTCTTCATTTTCATAATTTTGTGTTGAATTTTTGTATGAATAAAGGATGTTATTATTAAGTTACAGAGCATTTTACGTGTGTTGGTGTTGCATTTGTACGATGGAAAAGGTGGGCCGAAAGGCATATGATTTATTTATGAAATTATAACAAATAAAGTCTAATAAACACGTGAGAGGAAAATCTATCAGCAAGCGTTCTACGCTGCCACAGTACAAAGATGCATTTCTCTCCCCCCCCCCTCAAAGCCAATAGCCAATACATGTGTAAAGATCTACATCTCAGTCCAACCATGTTTAGTCCACTGGATAATTACCATCCAGGGTAGTGATGTCATGTTGAAACGTATAATGAGCAGGTGAAATAATGGTTAATACATTGTATTGCAATGGTCCATTTTTTTTTTCTTTTCGTGTCGGTACGTGGTGTCAATTAATATGAAAGTCATGCGACCTTTGATTAACAGTTTAATAAATTGATTGAACAAGTAAAAATATTTGCTCAGAATTCACATTCACTATCTCTCTCGCGAAAATTAGTATTTTTCATTATGGTGATAATTTGATTAAGGGATAAGGGACAATACAGATTACAGAGAGGAGTTTTCACGGATGTGGTACAATACGAATTACCACAATGTGGTCACGAAAAAATGATTAGCGTGATCTTTTATCACTCTCTTCTTGTCGTGAGCGCGAATAAGCGAGCAGTCCACAAACTTCCGGTTGCCAACATGGCCAATCTTGGAGCAAAACGAACGGTAAACAAAAATGAGCATTAGTTGCCAGCTATTCTTTCGAAATTGACTAAATTTCATCACAAATATCCACAATATTTATATGCATTCTGAGACTAACTAATATTGACCTGTGCCTTTAACAAATCGCGGAAAATCAGAAATGTCATCAAGTGATCACTGACTATTACTATTAGGGAGGACGGATGAATTTTCAAAATCGAGTAAACATAATCATATAATATATCAACGGAAAGCTGAATGAAAGAGAAGTTCAAAACTGCAATCAAATTCAAAATATCTTTATTAATGTCAAAGTTATTGTAAATTGAAATAGCTTGTATGCAACCGAATGTCTGACGGTTTTCATTATTAGGCCTTATCATTACATATGGTCTAGAAATGGGCGCTTTATGTCATAAAAAAATGAATATTTATTATCAGAAAATACCAAAACAATGCCTACAAGGCTTCATAAAATACAAGATAATAAATACAATACAAGAAATACAATAAATACAAGAAATATTGAACAAAAACCGAAATAATGTTTCAGCAATTCTCAACTCAAGCTAAGGAAGTAAAGTGAATACCATAGAAGTATACATACATTAAACATCTCAGACCGCATTAGAAGTGGAAGTGAGCATGAAAAAGAAATACAATATCAAGCTCAAGTATATCATTAAGTAAACAATGGTGTTATAATAGTAATAGATTATGAAAAAATTACACTAAAATTTCTAGATCCCCATTTTGCATATCGTATTCTAAGCGATATGTGTAAATACAGTCATCTCCGTCATACTTTAAGTTCCACCACTCTTGAAAACCAGGTACCTGAATAATAAAAAGATTTGAATTAGATGTGAATAGTGATGATTGTTGTTTTTCAGAAATTGAAAATAGTCTCAATATGATACATCACAGTAAACAAGAACAAAGAACTATTGTAAAAACAGCAAAAATTTGCAAGCAGGGAAATCTCTATGATTTTGATAATACTGA
>KB304051.1:152581-167463 GCA_000328365.1 Capitella teleta | reverse complement strand
ACTAACAGGTTATATAAAGAAAATGACAGAATATTGATTTGAATGAGACGTATAAAATAATACACCAAGGTTGATAATTCAAGAAAGTGCCACAAAAGACCCCAAGCGTAGCGTTGATCGTTCTGTTTTGCAGGTTGATGGCTCTGCTATCGTTGATATGGAAGTGATCGCTGATGATGAATCAGATTATGAAGCTGACTTCAACAGTCAATCCCTGGGGGGAAATATTGGTTGGTTCTTAATGTTATTCACCAACTTATTCTCAATCCCCCTTTCAATTCAACTGCCCTCTGTAAACATTATTTCCATCTGCGGACAATAGAAATGCCTCACAAGAATTTTTCTCAGATTCAGGTCCCCACCACATGAATGACCCGGAAAGAGGTCAGCCTGCCACAGATCTCAAAGGTCAAGTAACCCAACAAGTCACTTCCATGGTACGTCAACACAAATTTTTGGTATTTTTTGGTTCTGAGGTAAATTTCTCTCTTCAACTCCAGATGTGGCAGGAAGGCAGCGAAAGAGCAAAAAAAGCCTTCAACATTTACGCCAATATCGACATCTTGCGTCCGTACTTTGATGTTGAGCCGCACGAAGTTCGCAGCCGGTTTGTTTATTCACACGCAGTGTTCGATTGATTGCTTTCTTCTTCCAGCCTCATTCAATCTCTCATCCCTGCATTCCCATCTGCTGCTGCTACTCAAGTAGTATGTGTTCATTTGCTGAGTTTAATTATTTTGTTTAACTTTTCTTCTTTGCGTACAGAAGGTTCCGCGCGAGTTGTACGGCCCAACGATGGTTGTGTTCACTCTGATTGCTCTGCTCCTCTTTCAAATGAAGACTTCCGGACACGTTGTGGTAATTGCCGTAATGTCTTGGTTATACGCGCAGTGCGCTAAGGCAGAGGCTGAGAGCATGTACGTTTCACTGTACGTAGACGCGCATTCCACAAAAATCCATGCTCTGATTGAATTGAATATTGGCTGCATAATGCTGTGCATGGCTGTGCAATGTGTGCATGCTCTGAGTTAAATCTGCACATGGATTACGTTCTCTTACACGGCTGCTAATTGATTTATTGTTCATCTATAGAGATCGTTTGAAGCAGCCTCATAAAGTCTTAGTTTGTACATTTCCAAAGCATGGTTGCTGATAGTATACAATGTAGTATGTTACGTCTTATGGGCTTATAATCTTCACGCATGCAGTTGGGGACAAACAATATTTGCGCTGATAAGGAGTTTGACTCATGAAATCGACAAACAGTGAGCTGTCTGTGTATAACATGCCTTTTATAATTTTTCCTGAATAGAGTCAAAACATTTTTTGTCATTTTTCTTGATTGTTCTAAATTTTTCTGGTGTTTCTAAGTTTTCCTTGTGTTTTTCAGCAAGAAGGGACGCTGATGGGAACGGCATTCGGCATCTGTTTTGGGTATTGGTTTGGCATTGCGTCTATCATGTGGGTGTTGGCCTATGTGTGCAACACGCGCATCAGCATGATGCAGTTGCTCAGCTTATTGGTGAGATATCATCTGTGTTTAAAACTCTTATTTTTTTTAACGCTGTAATTTCTGTGAACAGGGCTACGGACTGTTCAGTCATTGCATTGTGCTTTTCCTTGGCACGGTTTGGCACAGTTCCAGTCACGCTTCGTTCTACATGATCTGGGCTGTGTTCGGTGGTCTCTCAACCGTGAAAATGGTCTCAGTGCTCACATCACGAACGATCGGTCGCACGCAGCGTTTGATTGTGTGTGGAACCCTGGCCTTCATTCATCTTGTGTTCCTTCTCTATCTTCACTTTGCTTATCACAGAATTGTTGAAGGTCAGCGCTTTGTTAATCCGTGATATCTGTTAGTGATGTGTTTCTCTTGTCTCACTGCTTCTGTAGAATTGTCAGTTGCCATGGAGATGCCAGTTCAGCCTGTTTTCAAGCCAGATTCTGTTAAGTTGGAGGCCCCTGATTTGAACGCACTTCCTAAAGTAGCAGAGCCTGCTGCTCTGGGTGAGTTTTTTTCTCGAAATTAATATTAAGATTATAGAGCTAAAATATCTAACCACTTCACTCGCGTAGTTCTAGCACACTTTGGGGTCTGTTATCATTTGTGCCATGACCTTGTTTTCGATATAATTTGTTTTCTCAAATGTTCAGAGCATCAGAAACACCGAGTGCAAGTTGAAACACGTCAGCATGATGGGGTAAATTTTCCGCCCGTGGGTTCGTCGAGTGTACATATTACCTGAGTTAAATTTGGCTCGTTACGTTTGCTGTAGTTGTTTCAAAATGCAGCTTCGGTTTTTCTGGTTTTTAGTTGTGCTTATTTAAGGGTGCGCCATTCATTGCGTCTGTGTTTATCTGCAGACCGCGATGTTAACGCTCCGTTGCCTGGGGCTCCGCTCGAGGAACGAGCTATCAAACCCGCGATCCATGAAGCAAAACCCGCGCTAGACGCATCGAAAACACCGATCCAGCCAGCACCCGTGGTAGCTGAGGCAAACGTTGAACCGATGATAGATGAATCGAAGCAAGCGAATCTTGAAGCAAAGCCAGCGGATCTCAGAGAAATAAACTTGAAGGATTCGAAGATTCTTCAAGCTCTGAAACCAGAAGGTGAAGAATATAAGGAGGAGATTGCCGTTCGACCAGCGGACATTGGGGCCCCTGTTGGCATGGATACGCGGCCTTATGTTGATGGGAATTTAATACAAGAGTACGTTGCATCACGCATGGCTGTTCAGTGCTTACGAAGTGCACTTTTCACTTCCTGTGCTTCATAAGCACTGAGTCGTCACTGTGTTTCATGGGTGTTTAATGAATGTGTTTGACCTCTTTCCAAAGGAATAATGTCACTGATGACGATGCTCAGGACGCAACTTCCAATGTCCCTCCCGTCTCTGAATCCGCGGTAGTTTCAACGCCCCACCCTTCTCCCCCTTATTGACATTTGTACATATTTCAGCTGTAAATTCAGGGTGATGATGTAATATTGAGAGCGAGGGAGAATTTGAGCGTCATGTGGTTTACTTGGCTTTTCAGCTCAAACTCAGTTTTTATGATTTCTGGATTTTTATTTGTTTATTTTTTCTGATGCATTCTGGTGCTGGGTACTAGAGTATGAAGCTAAATAAATAAATACAGAAAAATCTGTGTGTATTCAGTAAAATTGTTTGTGCGCACGATTTATATATTATTTTCTTGCCGTTCCAGGACGTAGACTCTGAGAACAAGACAGACCTGGGACTAGTTGCCATTGACCCTGATTTCCGCATACTCAACAAAGGTCAAGGTCGTGCCCCAGAAGATATAGTGCCTGATGCGCCTCATGTGGATGTGATTGAAAACAGACAGAACATTTTGCGAGTGGCCGCCAGAAAGCGTCTCTACGACAGCGAGCGCCTCAACCAGGCGCGTCAGCCAATGGCTGGCTCCGCTACTAACCTCGGTCACATCATCGAAGGACAGCGCCTGGCTGCCCAGCCGGCTAACCCTCCCGCAAACACAGCGCCCTTTGAACCCGCTCAGCGCAAGTTCAACGTGCCTCAGATCCGTGTTGATCGTGAAGCGGTTTTGCAGAAAAGAGCGCCCGAAGTAAATATGCAATTTTTTAACGAGTTAGAAGCGACTGATGCAGATAAGGAACCCTCTGAAGAAGATGAAGATGAGGAGGAGGAGGAGGAAGAGGAGGAGGTGGAGAGTCTGCAGGGGCAGTTTAGAGCAGTGCAAATGCGCCTGAACAATCAGGGGGCTGGGGTACTTGTACGTCGCGATGAGATTCAGTGAGTGCGCTCTGTTTGCTGAGAGGGTTTACAAACTTTGATCACATTCCATGAACGATTTATTTATTCAATTTCTACACAAAGTGGGATTTTTTAGTGTTTTTCTTTTTTTAGTTACTTATGGGTTGTGTTTTTGTTAATGTGATTAAATCGGATCACATTTGTTTGTTTTGCAGAAGTCATATAATTTAGTGGATTAAGATCTTTGTTTGAATACTAATTCTCATATTTTTATTTTTTTTGCTGAAGTGGAATTTTGTTTCTTCAATTAATAATATGAATTGATTACTTTCCTAGTGTTTGTGCTTATTGAGATGTTACATGCAGTATTTTAACTTTTATTTTGTACAAAAATGAATACAAATATTTGATATAATTACTTCTTTTTGCGCGTGTCTTCATTTCCAAGGATGAGTTTTTGTTATATTCAACTCAATTGTTGAAATTATATCAGTCAGGAATGGCAATCAACGTAGATGCATAATATGACGTAACTTCACAACACACACTGAACTTTGACATTCACCTGAGCAAACTGCTCACAAACGCATGAAATCGCAGCCTGACTTTGTACGCTAACAATCACACTACTCCCATCTAAAACCAAGTTGATGAAATGTATTTGAGGTTCTAAAACTCCTGATGCCTGTACAGGTAAATGTTGTCTTTTTGTGGGGTTACACGTCGTAACTGGGTGGAGATCAGAATCAATGGCAGAATGGTTTATTCAACTCATTTGGCCACAAGATGCCGTATTGAATGCAGTTTACAAGTGACACACTTTGAATGGGCATATCCTGATGCACAATCAATGGAGCACTAAAATTAGATAAAAAATTGCACAAACTTTAATGAAACAAGAGTGATAAAATTGAGTGGATGATTATTTGTGAGATGAAGCAGAGGATGATGATGCAGGACTGAATGTTAATTTCTGCGGTTGCGTCTCGTAATGTTCAATGGCGGAACTGACATCAAACGATTTCTCTGGCAAATCCGGTGAAGAGTATTTCTTCGGACGTTTTTCCTCGTCCGTTTCATCTTGGTCACTTGGCTGAAATCCTTCCACAGTCATCGTGCTCACTTTACCCATAAGCGCAGCCAGGCGTTCTCGAACATTATCGACACAAAATTCATTTTCTGAGGGGTTGTTTTTCGGATGAGCTGATCCTAACTTGACTTTTGGTTTTGGAATGCGATTCTTAGCAGACGTTGATTTCTTAGAGGTTTTAGTTTTGTTCGTTGGTGCTTTGGTGGATTTTTTGGATTGAGAGATGTCCGCTTTGGTCATGATTAAATGTTCAGCTGAACCAAGAGGAGGAGGGGGTGAGGTGTTCCGAGGAGCACGCTTGGAGTAACGACTCTGATTCACTTCCTGTAGCATGCCTCGCAGGGATAACGGATCATGGTCGCTGGATGATGTAATAGCCGAGAGATCCATTTCTGGCAAGCGTGAGTCAGTCCCCGCAAGGACGCTTTGTGAGTCAAAGTAGGAAGTTCCATCCAAACGAGACAACTGACTCATTGAACGTTGAAGGCTGGAAACCTTAGCTTGCAACCGAGCCGACTCAGATTCCTAAAAATAGAAATGCCACAAATCTTGATTTGCTATATTAAAAAAAACCTCACTTTGATGATGATTTGCTCATTTGCTTGAACCAGCAAGCTTTGACCAGCAGTAAGTTCGTCCTTGAGCTGACTGCTCTCCGCTTTTGCTTGGATGACCTCGTCTCGCAATGCTTGCTCGTCAGCTCTCATTTTCTCAATCTCCAGCAGATGTGATGTTCCCATTTCTTTCTGTGACGTCGCAATCAGGGACCGAGTCTTCTGAAGATTGGCCACCTGAGGCGGAAGTGAGGCAAAGATCAAAGGAGGGACTGACGTACCTCTAGGGCGTGTTGTTCCTTCAGAACTTCTATTTGCCGACTGAGCTTCCTCGTCTCCACTTCAGCGTTTGTTCTTGATTGAACTTCTTTTGCCCGAGAGATTTTCAGATCTTCGCACAACTTCTGTTTATCTTCCTCTTTGCTCTGCAGAATAAAAATATCCATAAGAAAATATTCGCGTGCTCACAATGGCCGCACTGACTTGAATCTGTTGGCCAAGATCTGTGATTTCAGCTTGAAGATGTTCAATTTCACGCTGACTCAGTGAAAACTCCTTCTGTATTGCACTGGAATTTTGCGTCAATCTTTGGAGTTCATTTCTTTAAACCAATCAGATTATATTTTGTGTAAGTAGGGGCATCACGCTATTCACCTGGATAGAATCAACTCCTGTTTCAGCTGCGAATTCTCAGTCTTTATCTGCTCATGGTGACGGCCAGCTTCAGTTATAATCTTCCAAACGAATTCATGAAGCATAAAAACCAAAAAACATCAGCAGCCTCACTTCTTCCAGTTGATGTCGATCATCTTTACTGCGAGTCAAATCAGCTCTAGACTTCTGCTGCAGCTGCTCAGCATGCTCCAGCTGCAGATCTTTCTCTCGCAGCTGTTCCTTCAGATCCTGCAGCTGTTCATCCAAAACAGAGACCTGTTGCGTCCTCTGAATAGCTTCGACTTGACTCTTTTTCAGAGCAGCCTCCAAGCGGATGAGTCGCTGCTCTGTGCCGGAACTGTGTTCCTTCATGATCATATCTAACTGAGTCATCTGAGAGACAACGTTAATTAACAAAACGACTTCCAGCGAACCCACCTGAGACACACGCTGTTCCAAATCACGCTGACGTTGCTCCAATTCACACTCGAGTTCTCTTATCTCGCTCGATCTACCTCTAACTTCATCCTCCTTTTGTCTGATTGATTATTTTGTTTTCAATTCATTTGCAAGAACTAAGAATGAAATCCAAATCGTTTACCTCAGCGCTTGAGTCAGTCGGGAAGCATTCTCCTTTTCTTTCGTCAAGAGTTCTTCAGCTGAAGACAATCGCACGTTTAAATCTTCCACTTGTGAATCTCTCAGACAGAGTTCAGATTTCACACTGGATAACTGAGAATTCAAGGACCTCAGCTTTGTGTCCTTTTCTTCCGTATTAATCCTCAGCTGTCGAGACTCTCCTTCCAGGCTTTCCACTGAGAATGAATGAGCAACGATACTCCTCGACACGATCGCAAGTCAAACAAACCTCTGTTCATCTGTTCCTCAACTTGGTCTCGCGTCAGTTTCATGTCAGCTTCTAATTTAGCGATAACATCAACAGATTCTTTGAGCTGCTTCCTTGTGTCTTCTAGTTGTTCTTGCAAATCTTCGGCATTCAACTTCTGATTATGAAGATTTTTTTCACTTTCCCTAAAGAAAAAATCAATAAAAATTCATCAGTAATAAGATTCAGTTATTTTTTGTTTCCATACTCGAGATTGTTGCGTAACGATTGAATCAAGCGGTCTTTTTTCACGCTGTCATTGTCTGCTGATCGCTGCATGTGCTCATGACGTACTTCTTCTTCTCGGACTCTGTTCCTTTCCTCCTCCAGCTGTCGCTCCAACGAACATATCTGAGCATCGGTGCCTTGCAAGCTTTCTTCTAAATCTTCAAGTCGTGCGTTTGCTGCCTCTAGCAAAGATTGCCTTTCACTGAGGTCTCTTTCCAAGGCAGCCGCCTCGTTTTCTTTCGCTCTCAGTGATGCAGCCACCACCTGCAGCTGCCGTTCAGTTTCTTCCAGCCGGTTCATCTTCTGCTGCAGCTGTGATTCGTGCAATGTTTTCGCTTGAGCAGCCTCATCCGCCTGGAGGTGTAATTGCTGCTTGGTAATCAGCAAAGTGGCTTCCAACTGTCTCATCTCATCGCTGGCCTCCGTCGTCTTCCGCTGAAGCTCAGCCAACACCATATCGCTCTCCTTTCTTCTCTCACTCAGCTCCTCAACCACATTTCGTAGCTGTTCATCCTTTGATTTGAGGCTGATCTCCAGAGTAGAAACCCTTTTCTGATAATTTTCTTGTTCTTCGGCTGACATCTGCCATTTTTGCTGCAGCTGTAGATCAAAAATGCCAACGAGTTCAACCAGACTCCAGTACTACCAACCCTATCCACTTGCAACTGGAGCTCTTGACACTTTCGTTTATGCAGTTCTTGCATTTCTTTCCTCGCAGCTTCCCCTTCCGCTGAGCGTTCTTTCTCCAGCTGCAGGTCCTTGCGGCTGGCTTCCAGAGCTCGGCTCTGAGCTTCCAGCTGATCTCTGATCTCCACAGACTGCGACATCAGTTGGGTTACCTCGTACACCTTCTCGTTCAACTGACGCTCGATTGTGGTGAGTTGTGACTTGGCCTTTCGCGCCTGGTACAAATTGCACAAACCCAAAACTTCAATACTTCGCGACCTTACCTCCTTCTGAGCTGCGCTCAACTCTTTCCCTTGGGAACTCATCTCGCGCTGTAGCTCTTCCACCTGCCCCGCTCTGTGGTCAAGTTTGATCGCAATGGACGCCAATTCCTCCTCCAAATCAGCCGCTCGCTTCTTCTGCAGCTGAAGATCGCTTTCGCTGCAGTTCTTATCACGGACGACATCATCGTCGCCTTAAATCCAAACTGAACCCTAAACGCAAAAACCCGCAAATATAAAAACCTGCAGTGCTCATATTCAGAGTGCTGTGATCCAATCTCGAAGGCGGCGAACTGGTTGACACTTTGAGACTCTGCAATTCTTCCTCTTTGGCGACCAACTGCTGACTGCAGATTGAAAGGAAATCCCGGCTGCAAACAGATGCGAGCGTTGACCCTCACCTCAGCTGAGAAATGACCTCCGTGAACGCCTGAGCACTTTTCCTGCTCTCATCCAAATCACACGACTGCGGACAGAAAATTAAACTCATGCGACACGCTGACTCAGATTTCACCTCATTTTTCTTCGCTTCTAAGCGCGCCTCGTAGCCGATCAAGACATCGGCTTGCTCTCTGCTGACTTGACGTAGCCGCAACAGTTCGTTCTTCATTCCGTCAGATTGACGAAGCAACTTCTCCATTTCACCTGAGTATTCACAACCAGATAACGATCATCATACTTATGTAACAACGAACCTATTTTGTGATTGCTTTTAGCAAGGGCCATTTTGAGATCAAGATTCGCTACCTCCGTCTGGCAACGTTGCTCCTTCTCCATCAGATTGTCATCCGCTAGGCGACTGATAAATCAGCGGAGAAATCGTCATTTCCAGGAAATAAAAATAGTATGTACCTACTGGGTTTCTTCCATGAGGGAAGACACTTGCTCCTTGAGTGACTGGCAAGTCTTCATCAGCGTTTCCCGTTCGTGATTGAGATGTTGTAATGACTCCTTTAAGTGACTCTCCGATTTCGCTTGCTGTAAAACAGAGGTTAATTTGACATCGCCTCAAGGAAAGACCCTAAACCTCTGAAAATTGACTCTCGGTCTTTTTTTGGTATTTTTCATACGCTGCTCGGATTTTTTCCGCTGCTTGAATTGCACGATCTCTGTCTTGGTCAGACCTGAATACATATACAAATTGTGAATAGTTCAACTGAGAATGAGGTCATTACCGATTTCTCATTTGACGCCCTTCGTTCAACTCTTTTTTCAAGGATTGAATCTCTTTTTGCAAGGTTTCAAAATTCGCTTCACTCACTGCACGATGTTTTTCACTCTTTCTCAGCTTCTCAACTAAACCCCTAAAATCATAATTATATCAACAAGGATCAGAATAAAAAAGTTTAATCACTCACTCAGCATGTTTCACTTGCATTTCCTGCTCTTCTTCCAATTGCATAACTCTTTCCTGAATGTTCTTTTCACGTGCTTGCGACTCCCTGACTTCTTCTGTCAGCTGCTCAACCTGAAATACACATAAAAAAATACCAAAAATATTAAAGGCTAATTTCACAAACCTTAGCTTGAGCTTTCCGTAATTGAGAACTTCCTGTTTCAAGCTGATTCAACAGTGAATGATTCTGAGAAACCAGTTGTGCATTTTTCTCTCTAAGTTGCTGCAATTTACGCCTCAGTGACAAATTTTCCGATTCAAAATCTGCAAACTTATTCTGTTGATAAGAATCTATGTTAAGATGCTCCGTGTATCAACAGAATGCTCTCTCTTACTATGGACGCTGACTTGGATGACCCGCAATCAAAATCGTCCCTTAAGCTTTGGTTGGACATACTTCTTTGCAGATGTTGCGATGCATGAATACTTGAAGGAAGTAATCATAAAACAGAAATGCATCATACTGCAGTAAAGACGATACCTGGTTTTCGGGGAGGGCATCTTCGGAGAGTGAACTTTCTCCCGAAGAACCATAAAGGGACGCTCATGTGAGTCCCTCTCTTCAGAAAGGTCATCCAGGGTCAAAGATTGCATTTTGAGGCTGTCTGGAGATGAGACATTCTCCCTGTGAGAATGATTTCTATGTTTTGGTCTGAAGAGAGAATATTAAAATAATCATTAATTTGGTCTTAATTTTCAAATGTAGAAATCCTCAAATTCTAAATAAGTCGCTTATTAGGGAAAAATAATAAATCAAACACACCGTTGAGGCCCTGGTTCACTGAGTGTATCCAGGTTCTGTAGGGACTGCTCCGTGAGGAAAATTCTTTGACGCAAATCGGTGACGCTGCGGAAGATGTGATCAGTGTTGTCCATGATCAGCCGCTGTTAATCATCTGTATCCTGTAAACAAATTTGATTCAAACTACGACTCTAGATTTATCAGTGTAATCCTTTTTTAATTAATACTTCTCACTCACACTTGTTGCTCCTCAGAATATATATGTCAGATAAATGTGAAACTAGTGATAATTTGTGGCTTCCTTGGTTGTGAAACACTCACACTTACAGAAGAGTATAACGAAATACTATCACCCAGTCACCCTATGTCACAGTTACAGTTACAGTAAAGCTAAAGCCTCCAATACTAGTCATAGAATTTTTTTATTTTTATTTTTATTTGTATACAGTATATATAATTATAATAATAAGTAATATTGTAATACAGTAAAGTAGAGTATGATATATTGTTCATTCGTGCTAATATTGTCTCACACTGGTAATATATTAGTGGCATATACCTATTAACTGATTAATGTCCCCAGCGAATTAACGACTACATTTTTAATGGATATTTTCCTTAATTATCGCTCAGATGAGTACAATTTCGACAGTTAAATTTGGTTATACTGAAGCTAAGTGAGCTTCAATGAATAAAAGTATTATTCAGTATGCAAACATGAATTAAATGTCACTACTAAGATACGTGAAATCAGTTGACGAGCTGAGAAATTACGCTAAAATCGAACTGACATTTGAAGCTGACAAGCTCAAACAACTCATATTCCCTTACGGCTGACGTGAAATGTATACACAGAATAAATATACTTTAAAGTGTCATCAATTATATATTTGTGGTATCAGACATAATCAATATTGATTTAAATTATGAAAATATCATACTGTATATATTGTATAAATGTTTTTAAATATTGACTATCCGAAATACTTTTTACGTTACATAGTACGTTATGATTATCACCTTCATAACGAATTGCCGCGTTTATTGCACGCGTGCACGTTCACTGGTTCCATGGTCATATATTTAATGACACAGGCACGCACCGATGACAGGTGGTATCTCATTGGCTGCTATTTATAGTAACATTTAGTCAACTGGTCGTATTCAGCAAATACTGTGAATTCATTTTCATTTGCCTCGCCTTGTGAGCCATCTTGGGAATTCCGAGTGACGTCATGTGAAATCAAGTGAAACGCATGTACCAAAATAGGGGTTATTTTTCATCGGTGTGCGCCGGTGCTTTTTTTCAGTAACACCGGAGACCAGTGAAGCATGCACGTGCCAGATCGTATCTGCAGTGCAATCATTATGATTATGCGCATTGAACGCATGTACGAGAAAGCCTTAGAGAGAATTATTCAATTGGAAACATGCAAATAAATTTACTAAAGGGCGATTTTATCCAGAAATAAATAAATTTCCGAGGACAATGTAAAGGGCCCGAAACATTATGTTCTGTGGCCGGGAAGGACCTGCTAGAATTGCCCTATATTCTGTGTCAGATCCCGATCGCTTGTCGATCATACTACGATGCGGCATTTGATAGGCATACTACAGTCAGACCCCGTTAATCCGCCATCCTCCATTCCCAAGGAAACTGACGGATTAACGAAAAGGGCGGATTACATTTCAGACCACAAATTGATAAAAATTGTGTCATTCTAAAACCTCCAAACCCATGTAATCTATTAACGTAGTGGCATAATATTATACTATTAGGAATGAAGCTGGAGGTAAAAAGGATCTCACAAACGCGATCACACGAGGCCAATTGAAAATTTTTATTTTTTGAAAAAAAATCAGTGATGGTTGTCTGCTTAGCGGCATTTTTCAATCTGCTTGTGATAATCCGTTCCATCACGCCCAATCTGTGTACTTCATCTCTATTTTCTTGCTTCGCTGCCTCCGACTTCTCGAATCTCTCGAAATATAGCATTAAAGCGCGCACGTGCTGCCTCGCTTCCCCAGCCAAGACTTCCATCACGGGCTCAGATCCACTCGCTTCTCCACTCGATTGATCTCCACAGACAAACTTCGTCATCTCGTTCGTTCCGCTCCTGAACATCGCTTAACCCAGCGACCAATTAAATTAAAGATTTAACAGAATTTTCAGTCGCAGAATCAATCCCAGGTGAAAATTCTGTTAAATCTTTAATTTGATTGGTCGCTGGATTAAGCGATGTTTTCTAGCCTTAAAACGAGGATCGAGGCGCCATTTGTTGTTAAACTGACCCGACTTCAAAGAAATCGCCGACAATTGATGTGTGTTGGCTGGTGTTTGTTTTCGACACGCTATTTGGGTGGCGGATTACATTTGTTATTTACAATGGCAAAGTGTAGATTCGTTCCCTAGAATCGTGATCGGAGGCGGATTAACGAAAAGGGCTGATTACATGACGGCGGATTGACGGGGTCTGACGGTACTTGCTGAAGCATGATGCCACCAATACGGAGAAAATAAAGAAAGACAGCTAGGTCTAGACTGTAGAGAACAAAAAATCACATACAAGTAGGACTATAATGCATGTGCTATGTGCACGTAATCACTAACTGTGGTTGTTTCAGCTGACTTTATATTAAAGGTCTGCAAGAAGAAATTAAGATTAAAAGAAAGGAAAGAGAAATCGAAGGATGCCACCCAAGGAACAGCTTGTGTCGTAACCCATAAGATCTCATTAAGATGAGAACGGCAATAATCAGACAGGAAGAAAGTTGATTGATTGATTGATTGATTGATTGATTTATTATTATTATTATTATTATTATTATTATTATTATTATTATTATTATTATTATTATTATTATTATTATTATTATTATTATTATTATTATTATTATTATTATTATTATTAATTAATTAATTATCCTTTTAGTACACAGCATAAAACACGCAAACAATCCTTTCGATTCAAATTTGTTAGTCACGCGCAGTCTCACATTGCGCCCGACAGTTACATTTCCGGTCATAGCTGTACCGGAAGTGGTGAATTTTATTTTCGGTTTGTTTTTGACAAATATTCTTTTTTGATAGCGGTCTATTGCTAATCTCGTTGTTCTCGAGACACTGAAGGTGAACTTAGGGATCAGTCTCTCTGATCATAGTCTTGGGAGTCTAGGGATGCTTTTACAATTTCACAAAATCGAAATTACCTTGAGCGATAATAAGGGTGTCTAAAGATGAAAAGCTTCCAGCCTTCCTAATTCCAGCCTCAGCCTGCACTTTGTCCTGTGAATTATGACCCGCTCGCTACACCCGTTGGGAAACAACGAAGGGACATAATTTAGGTCAAGCCTACACTTAATGATGACGGAGTGTCTGCACACGGAGCGGCTCTGCAGTTTTCAAGTCAGGCAAACCCTAGCTGACATACTACAGCGAGCCCAATGGGTCTCGCTGTACGGTAAACGCATTAAACTCCAGTGCGCAAACCACGATTTCTAGAATTCCACACTTGTAATTATATTTATGAAGGCACCAGGGTCTGCAGAGCCATACCAGGTAGACGCTGGTACTAAATTTTGTTCGAAACCAGTACCATAAACCTACTAAAACTAGATCCGCAACGAAAAAAAGTGACATTACACCTTTCTCTCCGCTTTCCGATTGTTGTGTCACATGACCTGCTCTCCACGTGTTATAAATAAACCAGAGCACTGCGCCTGCGTAGTGCGAAGTAAACATACACGCATGCGCATACAATTTTCCCGCGCTAAGCAGTTCTACATGCGGCCTATATTCCCTTGCAGTTGCGAACATAATTTATACCGAGTCTTCACAAAGGAATACGTATTAATTATTAAAACGCAATATTTTGTGCATCACCAATCAGTATATGAACAATTTTATTCATTTTCATTCGAAAGTCGTGAGAGAAGTTTGAGCGGGAAAGTGAAGCATGTGCGCTTGTTTACAATGCAGTGCGCATGCGCTGAGTGAAGTCACTCGCAAAATGGCGTTTGTTTACTTCTTCATGAAGTGATATTTTGTTGCGGGTTTTAATTAATGTAAGTTTGACATGATGGTACTGGCTCATATTGTTTTTTCTTGGAGCATAAATATACCATCTAACGTCTGGAGGGCTTAAAAACAAGGATTTGTCGGATAATATGTCTATATTTATCATTCAATCGGCTGAGTGTGGAGCCTCGCTGCCAGTATACGCAAAAAGAAGCGGTTTACCGTCGAGCGGGGTATACAGACCTTGCCCGAGAATCTGTGCTAGGCAAACCCCAGCCTCGAGCATTGCTGAGTCGGAGCACATGCCGAATCAACCAAATTCCCCCATCGCTCTAAAAAGGGCGCTATGATATTTTGCGGTATAGAGACAAAGATGGTGGGGTTATTTTTGGGGAAAACTTAGTGATTTGTGAATGCCACCACATCTCCTCTTACCTCTACTATTCTCCCACAACTCTCTCATTCTTATTCTATGCTTTGCCTGAGAAGAGAAGATATATGCAATTAGTAGTGAAGATTATTGATTAACTTACCTGAGACGTGATTTGATCTCGGACCACACACCTCGCAAGCACCACTGGTCTGTCCGATTGCGCCAGTGCAGAATTCGATGAAGGTGTTCAGAAA
>KB304051.1:136410-152531 GCA_000328365.1 Capitella teleta | reverse complement strand
CACCTTTCGTACAAGGACACTACGCAAGTTGACCTTAGCGTCCTCAGTCAGCTGTTGCTGCACGCGTTGTCTGCTCAGTGGACGAGCGGATCTTCCTTCGAGCGGCCAATCCTCCGTACTTTGGTTCTTGGTCGATCCTAGTTGTCCACGTGGTCCTAACGGCCTTGGTCCTGTCTTCGCCACCAAGTCTCGTCGTCGTCGCGTCGTCACTGTACCGCAAAGCTCCACTGTAGTGGCCTTGTTGAAGGCACTCTCCCTCCTTAATTCCAGTCCCTTATTGGGCGCCAATGTGAACGGAACTTGTTTCCAAATACCAAAGAATTCAAGGCCGTTTTCCGGAAAGGGTTTCCACGTTTATTTGAGAATATCACGTATACTGGAAACTGGAAAAACTGGAGAATACATGAACAAAAGAATAACATAATGATGAAATGAATATACCTGGAGGGAGTTGCGAAGCGCGCAGTACTAATCCGTTGGTCAATGCCGTGACCCCAAAACGCGAAAGAAATCGTTTGCCCTGCAGCCAGCTTTAAATAGGGTTCATCGTCACACCTGAGTGACTCTGGCGTTATGGTTCTAGAATGCGTTATGCATCCCTTTTACAAACATACACGCATGCGCATACAATTTTCCCGCGCTAAGCAGTTCTACATGCGGCCTATATTCCCTTGCAGTTGCGAACGTAATTTATACCGAGTCTTCACAAAGGAATACGTATTAATTATTAAAACGCAATATTTTGTGCATCACCAATCAGTATATGAACAATTTTATTCATTTTCATTCGAAAGTCGTGAGAGAAGTTTGAGCGGGAAAGTGAAGCATGTGCGCTTGTTTACAATGCAGTGCGCATGCGCTGAGTGAAGTCACTCGCAAAATGGCGTTTGTTTACTTCTTCATAAAGTGATATTTTGTTGCGGGTTTTAATTAATGTAAGTTTGACATGATGGTACTGGCTCATATTGTTTTTTCTTGGAGCATAAATATACCATCTAACGTCTGGAGGGCTTAAAAACAAGGATTTGTTGGATAATATGTCTATATTTATCATGCAATCGGCTGAGTGTGGAGCCTCGCTGCCAGTATACGCAAAAAGAAGCGGTTTACCGTCGAGCGGGGTATACAGACCTTGCCTGAGAATCTGTGCTAGGCAAACCCCAGCCTCGAGCATTGCTGAGTCGGAGCACATGCCGAATCAACCAAATTCCCCCATCGCTCTAAAAAGGGCGCTATGATATTTTGCGGTATAGAGACAAAGATGGTGGGGTTATTTTTGGGGAAAACTTAGTGATTTGTGAATGCCACCACATCTCCTCTTACCTCTACTATTCTCCCACAACTCTCTCATTCTTATTCTATGCTTTGCCTGAGAAGAGAAGATATATGCAATTAGTAGTGAAGATTATTGATTAACTTACCTGAGACGTGATTTGATCTCGGACCACACACCTCGCAAGCACCACTGGTCTGTCCGATTGCGCCAGCGCAGAATTCGATGAAGGTGTTCAGTTACTTGTCGATTATAACTATGTTCAAGCGTAGCTCATTATAATGTTAAAATGTGCACTCTTGACCTCATGACAGGCCTGGAGAGGAATGGCGATCGATCGCTCTCGATCGCCATCGCTCGCCTAAAATTGCTTTCGGGAGAGTAGTTTACAGCTCGCCTGGCCTAGTAAAAATCGATCGCGCGCGCGGGAAAGACAACGGAGGCAGACTTATGATGACAACAATTTGACCCATTAAAGCGCAGCACCATTGGCCGAGCATTGGCGCGCATTTTTTAATAGGTCATGTTGACTCCTGCATGACCCAGTAAAATGCCCTATGATTGGCTGAGCATCAGCATGCCCTTCTAGTAGGGTCAGGGCATAGCATGTTTACGGTTTCACTTTCGAGAATTCGCCGTTAATCGCTGAGCCGACTCTGACAGCAGCTCTGACTGACTCTGACAGCAGCTGGTCAGGAGATAATGATGAGGATGATGATGATCATAATTAATGCATGGTTCCAATCTTTTTGACTTTTGAATACTTAGTCTACTTAGATAATTAAAGACTCCTGTTTCCACATATAATTTGTGTCTCTATTCTTGGTAATATGTCAATTTGTGGTATACTTCTGTGGGATTAGTTCAAGTCAGTCTTAGATTTCAGGAAAGGGTAAGGAACACAAAAGTTGGAAAGTAGTTAAGAAAATGGTAAAACATCTCAGCATATATGGCGATGAATGCTTAATAATCAATAGTAGAGGTAAATGGGCACCTACCCCCTCCCCTCCCAACCCGCCATGAAATCACTCTCCTAACCTGTCTGAGGAGATCAAGTCATCACTCCCCAGGGATTTTTTAATGTCCAGGCCTGCATGAGCGAGTCCTTCGAGTGGGTGAATAGGGAGTGTGGTTATAAACGGACTGTATATTCGAAACAAATTATAATACCGTAAAACCTCTCTATAACGACCACTCTGCGGACCGATTTCAAACGGTCGCTTAAGACAGGTGGTCGCTGAATACAGGGTCACTTACATGTTAAAATCATAGGGTGGATTTCAGGCTGGTCGCTTCTTTCACTGTATTATATTTCACCTTCATTATCCAAGCTATTTAAATATTCAAAAGATAGTTGACTGAGACATTGTGTTTTTAATTTTTATTTTGTTGCAGCATCATGTATCCAGGCGGAGGTGGAGCCCCAGGGAAGTCGCGGGGCTTTGGATTTGGGGGGTTTTCCATTGGCTCATCAACGCCCGCAGCTCCAGTGCGAATGAGAGGCATGGGCATTGAGACGCAGATGGCACAGATGGCTAGCGGAGTGCCAGGACGCGGCTACGGGGGAGCCAACAGCATCGGCAAGCGCAGGGTGAAGTCGGAGGAGGAGTACTTTGATGACGACGGAGAAGTGGGCACAGAGGAGCTGGAGTACCAACCAGCGCCCGACAGTCCCGTGCTGCACAGGAACGATGGCAATGACTCAGACTCCGACGATCCTCTCGAGGCGTTTATGGCGGGCATAGAGGTGATCAATTCATGCTATGAATATTCATGAGTGTATCTCTTGATTGCGCAGAAAACTGTGAAAACACAAGACACCAAGAAAGTGAAAACGGAAGCTAAGAGTAAGACAACAGACAGGTGTGCTGGGGTCTGTGTTGAAGCGGTTCGTTTCACTCTGTCTGATCACATAGGGGCGTAAGAGAGGACATTGAAGGCGAGGACGAACTGGAGTCATACATGCGATACATGGAAGAGAATCCCAACGCTGGAATATTGGACGACGAGGAGAACGTGGAATACGATGAGGATGGCAACCCAATCACAGCGGATAAAAAGGTGCCAAAAGCCCACTTCTCAATAACATACTCACCAGTGTCATCCTTGAATTAGGTCATTGACCCACTTCCAGATATTGATCATCATGAGATCGAGTATGAGAAATTTACCAAGAATTTCTATGACCCTCATCCAGAGATTTCTTCGCTGACTCCGGAGAAAGTTCACGATCTCAGAAATTCTCTCGGTATTAAGGTTGGTAGCTGAGTGTCGCTGTTACGCCTCAACTGTGATGTCATTATCCAGGTCTCTGGGATCATGCCTCCTCACCCTGTTTCTAGTTTCCCTCATTTCCAATTTGACGAGAATTTAATGAAATCCATCAGAAAAGCTGGCTACACGCAACCAACGCCCATCCAGGCACAGGTCAGTCAGCAAGATAAACATTCCGATGTGTTCATCATGGGAAGTCATCCAGGGCATTCCCATTGGGCTGAGTGGTAGGGACATCATCGGAATTGCCAAAACAGGAAGTGGAAAAACAGCAGCGTTCATCTGGCCTCTTCTTGTGCACATCATGGACCAGGTATGTAACTGACGGTCTCCATAAAGCCGTCACTCAAAGATGTGATTATTTGCAGAAACCATTGAAACCTGGAGATGGTCCGATTGGTTTGATCTGCGCTCCAACACGAGAACTTTCACAGCAGGTGAATTTCCTGCGTGGCTTTCACGGGTGGCGTGACGTTTTGTCTTTTTGGCAGATTTACCAAGAGGCGAAAAAGTTTGGCAAAGTGTACAACATCAAAGTTGTGTGTGCATATGGAGGAGGCTCCATGTGGGAACAGATCAAGGCGTGCGAGGAATGCCCAGAAATCATCGTCTGCACTCCCGTCAGTTGAATTTTAGGGATTTATTTTTTCTCTTCGGAATAATGTGTATTGATTATTGTAAATTATGTAACCTGGAGAAAAAAGACAACTTCTATAATAATATCGTGTATGTTTGGTGTGTTGCAGGGTCGTATGATTGATTTGGTGCGAAAGAAAGCTACGAATCTCCTGAGGACTACCTACCTTGTATTTGATGAGGCGGATCGGATGTTTGACATGGGGTTTGGTGAGCACATCACTCTTTCTTCCTCTCAAGTCAACGGGCTTAGGTCACAGGGGAAGATAAAACTAAATGTAATATGAAATGTTTCTGCTGGTTTTCAATCTTTCAATCTTTCCTTCAACACATCATTATGATTCATTGCAGAAACCCAGGTGCGCTCGATAGCCAATCACGTCAGACCTGACAGACAAAGTATGACTCACCGCTTTCATACCCTCTTTTAAGCTCCTTCTTTCAGCGATGTTGTTCAGCGCAACCTTCCGTAAAAGAGTCGAGAAGCTCGCTCGTGATATTCTCACAGATCCAATCAGAGTTGTGCAAGGAGACGTCGGAGAGGTAATCGCATGCTCACATGACGTGATTCACCTGCAAATTACTCCCTCAGGCAAACGAAGACGTAACTCAGATTGTGAAAGTGATGCAAACAGGCCCCTACAAGTGGAATTGGCTCATCAACAGATTGGTTGAGTTCACTTCAGGTTAGCTTACTTGCATCGTTAAATGGACACAGATCAACATCTTTTTCGTCTTCACCACCAGGGGGCACGGTACTTATATTCGTCACGCGCAAAGCAAATTGCATAGAATTAGCGGATAATCTCAAAACTCGGGATTTCAAAGGTTTGTGATTGAGTGCTGAGTGCAGGCGTACTTAAGTCGACCTTTGCAGTTGGCTTGATGCACGGTGATATGTCTCAAGGGGAGCGAAATGAGGTCATTGGTGCTTTTAAGAAGAAGGCCATGCCAATTCTTGTGGCGACAGACGTAGCTGGTCAGTGGTCATGCCCTCTCTGTTCCTCTGATTGCCTCTTTTTCTTAGCGCGTGGTTTGGATATCCCGCACATCAGAACAGTCGTTAATTATGACGTCGCAAGAGACATCGACACTCACACACATCGCGTTGGCAGGACTGGTCGAGCAGGTGAAATGAGGACGATTTTCTCCTCGTCTTCATTCCCTAATGGATCGTCTCACTCTTTAAACTGAATCTCGGCTTTGCAGGCACCAAGGGAACAGCGTACACCCTGGTCACCTTCAAAGATAAAGAGTTCACGCCTCACTTGGTACGCAACTTGGAAGGAGCCAATCAATACGTCCCGGATGAGTTGCTGGAGCTAGCCATGCAGTGTTCGTGGTTTAAAACCTCCAGGTACAAGAAATCCACCGCAAAGAAGATGAACTTCAGAGGTCAAGGCCTTGGGTTCAGGGAGCGTCCTGGGCTGGGTGCTGCAGAGGTCAGTGAACTCACGCTCACTCCCTCATCTCCTCCTCTCTTTGTTTAGCCCACAGGACCAACGGCATCCCCTGCGAAACGTCCCTCATACAGTGCTGGCCAAGGAGTGTATTCCCCAGGCCCACAGAGCGATCGCCTGTCCACCATGAAAGCTGCCTTCAAGGTTAACAACCTCTCCGTCCTTGGCTTGACTTGACGCATCTCTTTGTAGGCTCAATTTCAAACCAGCTTCGTTTCTTGTGGGCTGAAGGGAGAAGAAAATAAACCTGCGGAGCTTGATATTCAAGCCCCGCAGCACGGCATGTTGCACGGCAGTGCTGCCAGCCAACTGAGTCTGTCCAATCAACAAGCCAGTCGATCGTACCTGGTTCAGGGCTCAGAAGATGAAAGTGCTCCTTCTACTATGGGGCCTCCACCCGCTATGGGGCCACCACCTGCTATGGGGCCTCCGCCGACTATGGGGCCTCCACCCGCTATGGGCCCACCACCAGCTATGGGGCCTCCACCTCCTACTATGGGGCCACCACCGGCTGTGGGTCTTTCCCCTATGATGCCAGCAGCAGCAGCAGCTGTAGCAACAGGGGAATCTTCAGCCAAACGAAAAAGGAAGTCAAGATGGGATCCCGCTTGATCTTTTTCTCTATTCTCTTTCCATAATAAATATGTGTCTTGTATGATTTTTGTGTATTTTGTGGAGATATTATTCATCTCAAAGATCCACAAGAAGATATATATGTATATATGTTTGCGTGCATTATACTGGTGCAAAGAATCTTCGACATGCCGTATGATGACGGTTTTTAACTCTTAATGGAAAGTTATGGGGTTCTGCAAACAGGTCAATATTAGCACTATTTAATCCTTTTAAGGCAGATGACTCAATTCAACCATGGGCGGGAAAACATTTAGTTTAAACAATAACCGAAAATATAGAACGTTTCATTTGATGAGAGGGGCCCTTTCTGTGACTTTGGTAGAATCCAAAAGCACTGCAAATCATCCCACCATTATTACAGCTGCATGGGAAGCAGATCATCTACATGTCTATGAAGGTGACTGGATATTATTCAAATTATCTTTAAATAATTATCTTTACATGATGGTCAATTGTTATCCCAATGAAATATTCTTCCAGCGGCCAACCCATGAAGTGCTATTGCTAATAACACAACACGAAACACAAGATCACTTTTAATGATCACATACTTTTAATGACTGCAACCATTAATCAAGTTGGACTTGAAAATAATCAACAATTAATTCAATTATGGCATTGATTGCAGAGAAAAAGAAGGATTAAAGTGCATTAGGCAGCTAGAACAATTGAAAGAAATTGAAAAATACTGCACCATAATCATTCACTTGTCAGTGACCAGTAATATCATTCAAGAGCCTGCAAAAGGCCACAATAAACCATGAACCAAATAAGGTACAAAGTAAAAGAAGAAAAATCTAAAAATAAATTCAATATTCTCTGGCAATTTTGACACATTTCAAGATATTTCGGTCAATGATTCAAATGTTTTACATAGAATATCAGAACAATTTACATCATGTAGAAGAAAAGCAATTGCAAGCACTCCATGTACATTTAGGGAGCACATGTAATCTCATGAATTTGGTGAACTGGGACATATAAGTTAACACTGTAAAAAACAAATAGCAAAAAAAAATTAAAAAAAATTTTTTGGGGGACTGATTCGTGTAGTTTTGATCCACCCAATATTTTTCTATGAAAACTGAAAACAAAGAGTTTCAAACTTGTTTTAATTTATCAACTGACAACTGAAAAAAAATAAGGTTTTTAAAAAACTTCTTATATTTTCCATTAATTTGGTCCCAGCCAAAGAGAAAGAAGAAAACATAATATGATGGGTTCAGATTCATAATAAAATATTTTAGAACCCACTTAATTATAGCCTCAGACTATAATGCTTGAAGCTATATCAAGTTACACAAATTACCAACCAGAAATAATGGAATGAATATTCATGTTTTTCTTTGTACAAAATGTGAGAAAGAAAACCAAAAAATGAACACTGACAAAAAGCTGTTTGGACAAAAAAAAATAAAATAATAATAATAAAATAAAGAAAGAAAGAAAATAAACATAGGCACTGTGAAAGTACAGCTCACATTTCACGCTTTTCACAGAACACCGGCTGCCATGAATACCTCACAGAACACAGTTTCATTTCGGAGCATCATACTTGCGACGATGTTTCGGTCTTGTGAACGTTGTCATGCACAAGATCAGGCGGCGAGCCCACCGTCACTTGCGAGAGATCTTCCGTGCTGTATACTGCGCTCTGATTGGTCGGATGGGCGGAGCTGCAAGTAGCATTCTCTTCAAAGACGCAACTAGCTTCTCGAAGAAACTGTAAAAATAATCCCGAATTAAGCACTGTTTGCAGAAGATCCATTAGAAGAGATACCTGTAAATGGTCTTCAACATCCGCCAGGGATTGGTCGATCCAGTCGAGGACCCCAGACATGTGACACGCGTTCTTGGTCACAAGAACAAGGTGGCTGACCGAAAGCACCAGCGCAGAACAACTGGAAAAGCATTCTTTCGTAATCATCGTGCGGATGCTTTGAATTTCAAAAACTCTGAGCGGCGCAATGAGCAGTCGTGAATAAATGCTAAATCTAAGATAGGAAAAGTGCATGAAATGACTGTGCATAGAGATCAATCAGGCTCAAGCAAAGTGAAAAGGCTTCTGCTCATTCCAAGTTTTTATCTCTGCTCAAACAGGAGGACTCAGATCTAATTTCAAAACGTCTCCCTAAGCAATACATAGTGAGTGTTAAATAAGATAGATGCCCCACATTCAGTGCTCATATATCGCAAAGAATGTTGATGAATAAAGAGTAAAACATTTGCCATGGATCAGCCAATACAGCCATGGATCAACCAATATAGCCATGGATCGGCCAATACAGCCATAAATCAGCCAATATAGCCATGGATCGGCCAATACAGCCATGGATCAGCCAATATAGCCATGGATCTGCCAATACAGCCATGGGTCTGACATCCCGCAAATCATCTCTGACAGATGAGCTTTCCCTTTCCCTTTTTTTAGCAGATGTTTAAGCTGAGATTTATCACGTAGGTAAAAGCCAGGTAGCACAACAGCATATCAATGGAGGGCAAAACAGCTCAGGGTTCAACCGGTGCAGATGGGGCCTGGGAGTAGCCTCTGGTGAAAAACAAGTCTATGCCTCCCAATACAAACGCATTAACTCCTGGAAATCAGCCTTGTGCTTAACTTTGCAGTTTTAAAAATCCCAATAAACAGCCGTGATGACCACCCAATGACTGACCGTGCTTCGAGGAGTCTTGGGTCAAGTGGAGGATACAGAGCAGTTACCACGTCATCAACTCGTGGACTAATGCGCTTAGCGATTGACACGAGTTCTGTGATGCTCTCTGGAGAAGTCAGCTGTTGGGAATTGCGCATTGTCATTCCGACCAAGCGCTCAGTCAACTCGTGGGCAGTCCTCAGAATGGCTAGGCAATGTGGCACTAGGCCTCTGCAAACATAGCAGTGCAAATACACTAATTAGGTCATTGACATAGATCATTAAACCTTTGTTTTTACTACAAAAGACAATTGTAAGAATAATTACGTTATCGCATTACAGAGCTCATTCTGACCCTATATTTACTGAACTCAAGATAGCTAAATTTAATGATATTTACAGCGAAAAGGTAATTCTCTTTATGTTTAAACTTGTAAATAATCGTCTGCCTCTTTTTTTTAATAACATTTTCTTTTATAATCAAAATAAGGTATAACACCAGAACTGTCCATCCCTTTAAAGTTCCTCGTTATCATTTAAATGTGTCAAGACGTACATTACACTATAAAGGGGTTATCCTGTGGAATTCATTTCATCATTTATTTTGCACAAATGTAACTGTAAGTACTTTCCAAAAGCAAATTAAAAATTTAATTTCCGTTCTAGTTTTATGAAATATTTACGCATATGTATTAATTAAGTTGCACTTTCTTTTCTCATAATAATTATATCTGGTGTTTTTTTAAATCAGGGCCCTATATACAAGTTTTGTATCTGGCTCTGATTGCTTCATTGTATTTCCTTTCATTTTTCTTTAAGTTCTTGTACGTATGTACACAATAATTATATTCCTTGAAGCAATAAACTATTGTCTTATCTTATCTTATCTCACATTCACATCCTCCAATACAGGGTGGCTCTAAAAACCAACTTTAACGAGCAATTTCCAGTGCAAATATTGGATTGAGTTCAATTTTTTAATACCGTTGTTCATCGTTTAGGACTTGATAGTTATCTTCATGCTTGAAATCTTTGATTTACCTATCAGGGCAATTGACGCTGGTTATATAGAGTAATAACGAACTAATTATCAGAAAAGAGTATCAAGTAGTGATTGGCGAATATTGAATTTGTCCGAATATTCAAAGCCAAAGCTCCGAGCAGTCGATATTTGTCAAAGCTGAAAACGGAGCCGAATATATATACCCACTGCATTGCAGTAATATCTTTGATCATTATATAGACCAGTAGGATCAACCAATTAACGCCCCTTCGGGATAGCTGACCAATCAAAAGCAGCTCGACATGTGATTGGTCAGGTTGGGTCACATGCTACGATGCCCTACCTTCTTTTAAGCCAATAAGTTTAACCAAATTTACAAATGTAAGTTACACCATACTCCTCTGATAAAGTCCTAAATCCTCTCAGCAAACTAAATCACGAATAATGAAGTTGCGTGATTAGATGTTTGCTTGGTCATTAATTCTAATTCAATCTCTGAAGTTCATCACTTCCACTGTTTGCATTTACTTCTCGACTTTACTCGCAAAAGTTTGATTTTCCCTTTTGAAGTTTGGAAATGATTTAAAGTATACTTTGTTGATTCTCATCCATTGTTTTGCAAAATTTGCATCCAAGCATTTAATGACTGCGAGTAATGCACGCGGGTGAGTAAACAAAGTAATTTAAAGAGTTTAATTAACTCAGAAAAAAAAAATTATTTTGATATTTGGATTCGTTGCAATCTTTTCTTTCGAAGCCAAAGCTTCGGAAAATAGCCAATATTCGTAGAAGTCTGAAGTCCGAAGCTTCGCCCTTCACTAGCATAAAGACATAATTACAATATACATGTTTAGAGTACGGGTATTAATAATATAGATTATCACATGAAATGACACTGACACAGTTATTGATTTGACTTGGATAGAAATTCCTGAATGCACTGAATGACCTCATAAGTGCACTGAGAAATACAGAGGAAACATTGACACACGGACTACGCAATGTTTGTACAAAGACGATCCATCAAAGGCAGAGAATGCAGCATGTGGCTCTCTCTCTCTCATGCCGCGATTACATGCAATGAAAAGCTCTCGTTTGTTTGCATTCAAATGTGCAACTCCTACCAGGATTAACTAATTAACTTAACTAATATTTAAATCTGACAAAAATTTAAATCTGACAAAATTTAAACCACAAAAATGGTCTGTGAATAATGATTATCTAATTGTGACGAAAAAAAAAAATATATATATATATATAAATAAATAAAAAAAACTCACGTTGCATCGTTGACCCATTCTTTGTTCTGCAGGATAGTCTCAAGGTCAGAAGGAGTCACGTGATCGAGTTCAAGGACACCAGAGGGCAGATCAGTTTGATCACCCTCCATGTTGTCCACCAAATTCACATCCGGACTAAAAATAAATTAGAAAAAAAATATATATATAAATGAGAATGAAAAAAAAAAAAAAGAAAATCAAAAATAGTCACAATGATGAAATCTCCAACGAATTACTGACAGTGTTGAGTGAGTGAAAAATTGAATTAGCAAAAGCCATGAAGTTGGACCATGATGCAGAGAAGGGCCTCCCTCAACACGCGCCATCTGAGAGCAATCTGCATTGATGGCAGATGCGAATTGCATCACCGACAGAACATAAGCCCCAGATGCTCAATCATGCTCACCAGACAAGGAATCAGATCATACAATTGATGCCCACGTATAATTAGCGAGTGAGTGATGCGGTTTTACGGCTCCACCCAACACGTGAATAATTAGAATTAGCATACTCACTCGTTCTGCTGCAGGTGCTGCTCGCTGATCGGGTCACGTGGTTTGCAGTACTTGTGATGACACACGACGAGCAGGCCGAGTACTGAAGCCACGAATATGGTTGCTAGGATACCGATTGCCACCACGACGACGACTTCCATGGTGACAGCGGTAACCATGGCAGCGTCACTGAACCTTTGTTTCGGCCTTCAACCTGGCCATGTTCCCGATCTGCAAAACACAAACGGAGGCGTCAACCACAGCAACATTAGCAAAGGCGCGAGAACAAAGCAAGCCTCTTGCCAAACGACGCAGATTCATCAGTATTCTGGCATTCACATAAAATAACGACAGTCACAGATCATAAGCAAAAAATGAACCAAAAGGAATAGAACTCATTCTTTAAATTATTGACGGTTCGTGGTGCGTTGGGGTCAATTAAGGAATAAAATCAAGAGATATCACGCCGAAAGGAGAAGCAAAAAAGTTTAACATCCCCGCAAGAGAAACAACCTTGTGTCCCTTGTGTCCCTTGTGTCCCTGGGGCAAATGGCAGCACTATGATATCATCAAAAGAAGAAAAACAGAGAGACACACCTGTGTATAATTATAATCTATTTAAAGGCCAGCTCCATTCCTCGACAGGTAGTCGACCTTTGACCCTACACTGACTGCTTCATTCAAATGTAGTTGCTATGGCAACGCATTTCCAAGAACAATGACGGACGGAAGCCCCGGCGGGACTCCCAATTGGCCGGTTGCATATTCAAGGAGCAAGTCAAACAGTGATTTCTTTTGAAGTCCTGCTTTGATGAGGCGGCCGACAAGCACATTGCAAACATTTCAACATTGTTTGCAAAATCTGAACAAACGCAGCGAGGATGATTTGGTCGAAACGGGCATCAATCACCCGCGAATCATTCATCTGAACTGGAAATAAGCAAATATTCAAATGCCTAAAAGATAAATCCTCCAACCGAAGGAGAAAGAGGAGAAGCTGTCTCGTTGGTGGTCTAATGGGATGGGGTCATTAGAGGTTCCTGGTCAAATTTGACGTCAGGGAGCAATGTTACGAATGGTTGAAAGTTGAAAGCGAACAAGACACGGCAGCCTCACACACTAAAATGCAATGTATGGAATTCGCATGTAGATTGATCTTTGGTCATGAGGCAATCAATCAATCAATCAATCTATTTGATTGATAATCATAATAGTCTTAGCTCTTAACTATACGTACCAAGTGAAGACATTTTAAAAACAAATGAGAAAATAATGAACATTTCTTATTTCTGTCAATTGAGCAGCACATTGTGCAACACAGGAATGGAGCCATACACCCTCCCCCACCCCCCTCTTCCCGACACCGATCTCTCTGTTGAAGCAATCGTGAAACAACCTTGAACCAAGATTAGAGATAAAACTTCATAACAACTTAAACGAGGCGGAGTACTCGGTGCACTCCGTGGTGGCCTCGTGGGCTGCTGCTGTCCTGCGAAACATGCCACGACGAGGTGTCCATGAGGCTCATGGGCAGCAGGACAGGAGGGCAAGCAGCCTCCTCCCTCCTCAACATAAACAGATGACAAACTCAAAAGATGACCAACCAGAAAAGAAGAAGCCTTCGAAGAGAAGAGCACAAGAAGTGAAACGCAGCGAATAATAATAATCCAATTGAGCGACGAGGAGGAACCGAACGTAATTGAACGTGGAATCGGAACTTGTTGTGAGTTGAGATGAATGGCTCGGCAGCGTGCGAACAACAAGATGAGGCCGAACTGAGCAGAGAAGGCGGACGGCTGAGTCATCGCACTGCCGCAGCGGCAACACATCTGGCTATCATCCCGCTACAGTGCTGTCCGCTTGTGCTGAACTAAACGCACAGTCAAGTGTATGTGAAGGTAAATTGCATGTTGACTGCTCCGGGCAATGACCTTTGTAACCATGAGTACGACTGAGAGGTAATGCAAAAGCACAGATCACGATTGTAAGGGGTTTCGTGATGGTCAAGTTCTGATATTAATTGGGGCAATGAATAGTATCGGTGACCTGTTTTATGGGTTAATGAAGAAGCAAAGGTTACCTCTCCACGAAGGGGAAAAGATGTTCGGCGGACAAGCGAGAAAATGTTTGCACCAAAAAGAAATGCAACGGGAGGCAGAGATGAATTTATAAGAGCAGAAGTAAAAAGGTGAAAAGTCACTGATCAACACATAAACCTTGACACGCAGAGATAACGATAATGGCTTGAACAGGTGTTTAGCAAAGAAAAAGTGATAATTATGATTTAGATACAGGATTATCCAAATGCACCGATGACTGAATGTTACATTTAGTTCGGTGGTAGCCTTGTAGGCATTTGGAGTCGGGGCTCTCGAAACCGAAATCGGCGAAGTTGACACGCCACTTGGCGAGTGAAGAGCAGTTTACTCGCCAAGACGAGAAAGACATCAACCGCAATTATTTTATACTTGATAATTAGTCAGTTTTTCAACCAATTTTAATTCACGTCGATCGATTAGCATTAACAAAACGGCGTCAATTGACACCTTGTAGCATGAGTTTAGGTCAAGCTACGACTCCAAATAGTGGACGGTGGAAGAAACGATTCATGAAGTCATCCGCCAGCGTGAGTGAGTGAGTGATTGGGGTTTTACGGCTCCACCCAACCCGTTCGGGTGATACGGGCGCCAGAACAGAAGGCCCGGGACCGGGGTTTCCCCCTACTCTTATCGATAAATCCCAAGGGTTCTTTATCCTGCATACCACCATAGACAGTAGTACACAGCGCCCCGCCTTGTTACGCAGTTGGGCAGCACTGCAGAGTCACCGAAGAATTACAATTGTAATTCACAATCATAACGCCCGTGGCCTGATCGGGTCTCGAACCCGGGACGTCGACCCCCACGGTCGTCATAGGATTGTAGTCAGCGGTTTAACCCACTGCGCTATCCGGTGCCCCTTCATCCGCCAGCACTACTAGTATTCAGACTGACTGCTAGTCTGACAAACCAGGACGCGACTTTGAAGAGAATGCAGTAAAAACAACGGCAGCATAACTAGTATTAATCACAATTAACTAGTCTGATCTAGCGTCAATATGGCGTCAGGTACTTCAAACTTGCATCATATCAAGCACCTGTATGGGCTCACAGGGCACATTTTCTAACTGGGGATTGAGCAAAAATCTATTGCTTGAGGTTGGGGAAAAAAAAAAATAAATAAAAAAAAAAAAACAGCCCTTTACATGTTATTTGGAGGGTTAAAATCTTACTCTCCATTTGACCATTCTTTATATTTTCACTCGCCAGGGATAATTCTTGTTTCGAGCCCTGCACAGAGTACACAAGCTATAATAGCAATTACGTAATGATTGTCAATGACATTATGACAGAACGTCGATGGCCGTACCCTAAGATTATATAATACCAATCTACATGTAAAGAGAAAGTCATTACGACAACGTGTGCCACTCATTATGCCACTAACAACCTCAGCACAACTGCATTTCGCAAGTACGCCTCAGTTCTGATTAGCGGCACAGCAAAGGCGAGACCCGCACGATCACATTGAAGCATGTCGAGCAGAAGATAAGGTTTCGGTGCTCAAACAGCGCTTAGAAACGGAGGCCTGATTTGAGGACATTGTCGCTTCTCTTCTGTTTGCTAAACAAAGAGATCGAAGCCGAGAAGAGAGTTAAAGATGCTGCTCTATTTGCGAAACAAGATCGATTCTGCTCACTGAATAACTATACGCAGATCGGAAAAGTGAAAGTGCTGGACGGAGGTGTATGCGAAACAAAGTGTGGATTACACAACATGCAGCGCAACCTACCAATCACCATGACAACCGTATTGTGTACAAGGTTGCTCAGACACTTTCTCCGATTTGCGACGCCGTTGACTAGCGTTATGATTGTCTTGTTGGTGTTCGGTTTGAAGGAGTTTCTCCATGATTACGGATTCCGCTGCGAATGTCGTTTAACGGACGACCAGCGATCTGTGCCGGCGGAGCGGGTGGCGATCGGATCGCTGTACATCGCAGTTCCCGCGGTCACGCTGTGGATTGTGGGCGTCATCATGAGTCGAACGACGTGGAGGTGTTTGGTGGGATGCGGAAAGCAACCCGCGTGCGAATACTGCGGCAGGCGAACCGCATGCTTCTTCCAAACGCTGGCTAAATCGGCTCTGGCTCCAATCGCCTGGCTTTTCTTCGTCTTCCTCGACGGATCGTACCTCGAGTGCGTTATGGCGCCCGTACCCAAGCACTGCGCCATGAACAGCACGGCAGCGTCCACAGGGGGCGCTGCGACCGACGATTCCGATGACATCGTTTTGATTTCGCAGATCATCGCTTTATCGCTGGTCGCAGGCAGCTTGTTGCTGTACATGCTCGTCACCATGGTAACAGCCTGTGC
>KB304051.1:125242-136360 GCA_000328365.1 Capitella teleta | reverse complement strand
CTCTTTTTTGGTGTATAAATTGAATCAAACCCAATATCAACAAGCAAAACACCATATAAATATATTATATATAGTTTTATTATATTATATTTATTAGCACTATATTATAGTTTTATTAAAAGAAGTCATTGTATTACAAATCACATTGCATACAGGCAATGGCAGATGCACTTTTGGAATTTCAGCTGCGATACTTGACAGAGTCAGCTGCTAAATTGACGGATGTTGTGACCGGTTTCTCATTATGTAACCCCCTAATTTAATTAGGATCGTTAAAGATGTCTCTGCAACTTTTGGTTTACATGTACCGTTGACGAAGTTCCAAATAGATTGTGTTCTAATCTCATTGTTTTGTCAGCTAAATGTTTAATTATCGTGACCGTTCCTAATGTTCATGTATTCGTTTGTTGTTTTTGTTCATTTTTAGTAAGCGATTAAACTGATATTAATATTATTTCTCTCTCGTCTGTTAGTTTTTCTTCATCAGCACAGTTGACATTATTGTATATATATTGAATATAAATCCCTGTCTAATATTGCCATCCTCCTTAAATTCAAAGGCTGTGGTTGTTCGGTCTGACGAAACAGCGAAATAGAGCTTCCGATTATCGCCCATTACATGGTGCGATCGTGTTTATCTGCAGAGAAGTTTTTAGTATTTCAAATGCATCAAACAAATAATTTGAGTTGTTAAATACATCATTTTATACCATAAATTGATTAATAAAGTAATTTTCGTAAGGAAATGTATTTTTAAAGAGATATTTAGGTCAGCCATTATGGTATACCAAACGCGGATCTGCAAATTATCTTATCACCCGTTATGACTCGTGCATTTGTTGGAAATTCGCTATGATATTTCGGCTACTTATCCCAGGTTTTCGCTCACTGTCATCAGACAGCTTGATCTCAATCTCCATGGATGAAAATTTTAATAGTAACTTCAATACGTGTATCACTAAACATTCATTTACCGAATCTCCTTCCATTAACCTCACAAGGGTAAGTTGGTATCTCATACTAGCTTTATCTTTATAGCCGCAATCGCCTGCATATTTTGATGGGTTGGTTATGCATATAAGATACATCAATGTAAGCGTAATGCATACCCAGAACTGAATAATACATAGTACATAATATATAATGTATAGGCCTATACATTGTGCGTACATGAACAAATTTAACACTGATGAATATGCCAGATTTGAATTCGATTCGATCATAATATACATGTAGGCCTAATGATAATATTAACGTCAGCAGGAAATGCAGTAACCATGCAAAATAGAATTCATTTGTATGCTTATTGAAATTAACTTCCATCGTCCATGTACTCACTGACACCGCTCAGAGCAATAACATCCCAGATTCTAGTATCGCAACTGAATCACAACGCTAGTCCAACATAGTGCGTGTAACATCTTATCTCAGATCTCGAGTGTAACCATCAGATAAATAAATGAACAGCGCTAGAAATAAATGAACAGCGCTAGAAATAAATGAACAGCGCTAGAAATCAGAACAATAGAAATGCTACAAATGATTCTCCTGATACGATTTACTGAGCAAAACATTACAAAAATACACGACTGAAATCAGACGTTTAACGTCTCCTTTTCTTCTTGTCGTTGGAGCCTCCTCCGCCACTGCTGTGCCTCCGTTTGTGGCTGTCGCGATCTTTGTTAGGACTTTTGTGCGAACTCTTGTGCGAGGAGCTCTTGTGAGAGGAGCTCTTGTGAGAGGAGGAGCTCTTGTGGGAACTTCGGTGAGACTTCTTTGGGGATTTATGATGCGAAGACGACTTGGATGACGGCCTGTGACCTTGAGATTTGGGTCTCACGGTGCCCATGTCGTCATCCTCCATATCAGCTGAAAAGTCACAATGAGGTCAAGGTTAAACAACAAGGTCAAACCCACCTTTTCTTGCTTCTTCTTCGAGTTCGTCCCAATCTTTTCCAGATTCTTCACTCGAATCCAACTCTTCTGTGACTGAAAATCAGTGAGAATAAAAATTTTAAACTTCAAAGAATTCCGTTTTGTTTACTGTACAATTCACTTCTGCTGTTATATGATTTGCCGGAAATAAATTTGATTTGATTTGATTTGAAATTACCGGAATCTTCCTCAGCCGACCAATTGGACTCGTCACTGAAGTCGCTATCCTCCTCGTCCTCCACGTCGTCATCTGAGTCTGTCGGTTGGTAGGCGCCATCTCCCTCCTCCGAATCATCATCATCATCGTGAGCCTCGTCCTGGCGAAGAAAAAATAGCGTAAATATCCCGCTTATAATAAACAGCTTCAAAGCTCTTTCAGTCATAATTTCAGGGAATGGTTCGTACTGTGAAACAGCGGAATTTTGCTATAAGACAATTTGGAATCGCTCAATCGTGAACATAATTCACGACACTATATTTAGTTGTATCACAAACATGCATTCAATAAAAGAAGTAAGCGTTATGTTAAGGAGGTTGTTAGTTTCTTTTTAAATCATTCCGTGAACCTCCACCATTTATTAACCGCATGTGTGTTGAATTTGTTTGCTGCAGCAATTTCTTTTTTTAGCCTCGTCTCCTCAGTCTTTGGTTTTTGTCTTCTAACCCCCTTTCCCCTTTCATACATCACAAAATTCTCTGCTGCTCTGGTGGAGTATCACTTAACATCGACATGAATTTAATCACTCGCTCAAATACAGTGGAACCGCGATATAATGACAGCATTCGTCACAGCTAATTTTGTGTCGTTATGTCGGCCGTCGGTTCTCTAAAGAAAAAAAGCACGTCTCTCAGGAGTCGAAAAAATTACGTTATGAATGCGTTATGGTCGCAGGGCATTATGAAAGATAAGCCGTTGCCTCCATCGTAACTTTTCTTTGATCTCATGCACTCCGTGTCGCAGCGTGTGTCAGTTAACCTCGAATCAAACGCTCGCCTGTTTTCAAGGCAGCGCCTTTTTAAATGATTGTCTAACATGCACAGCCCATTAAATCTTCAATCGTGCGAGTTTTCATTTGACTCAATGTTGATTAGAGATTTCGTTTTTAACGACTCAACACTCGCATGTCATACAGCACTCGCCATGATTGGCTGAGAGGACAGCTCCACGCTCGGAGCAAGGAGCTTTAAGGGAAATCATTCTAGCGGTCAAGGTTAACGCATCGGTTAATGATTAAGTCAATCAAACTGACGAATATGTCAGCAGTGCCGGTATAAAAAGGCATTTTTAGGCATAAAACATAGTTTTGTCACAGGGGAGGCCATGTTGGTGTCGCAAACCAAGGGTTCTGTCATAACGAGGTGCTTAACATGGATATAGATTCGTCACAGGTTTAATGCTGCTGTTAAGCGCAGCCGTCGTTATAGCGATTGACGGTGTATCGCAGTTCCACTGTACAAGAATTCATTCAAATTCAAAAATCATATTCAAGCAAAGACGGACATTGTACAGTTTACGATTGATTGCAAAAAAAAAAAAAAAAAAAAAAAAAAAAAAAAAAACAAAAAAAAAAAACAGTTGCCACAAAAATGTTTAGGAAGCCAAAAGGGAATTCTCAGATCAAGAGAACAGGAAATCAAATGAAAACCACTCGCGTAATTATTTTGATAACAATTGGAAAAAAAAAATATAATTTAATAATCCTCATCTTTTTTAGGAGATTATTGGAGCATTCATTCAGGATTAATCACTTACCCTCTACGATCCATGGAAAAAAAAGATATCATGGATAAAAAGTTAATAATCTTAAAAATTGAACAATTTTGCATAATTTCACTCACATCACTTTCTGGCGCCAGGAAGCTCCAACCTCCCTGGTCAAAGAATCCCTCCGGATCATCAACGATCGTCTTCATGATTTTCCCCCAGTTCAAACTCTGGATACCCTCAGTGTAACGAATGTCGCAAGAACTGAAATAATTTCATTCGAGATTGCAAAAATTTGTCCTTTTGAATAAATTGATGAATTCAATAATTTCAAAAATTTAAATAAAAATCTAAATTTGCACTGACTTGAGCCATTCCTTAACGTGATCCAACTGCTGCATTGGTACAGCGTTGATCATGGCGACTTTCTTTGAGTAATCTTTGAAGACAAAAATCATGTCGAAATTCTTCAGTTGAAACTGCACGCGCTCAAAATGAACCAACTCAAGTTCATCGAGTGCAATCAGGAAGAATGGCTGAGAAGAAGAAGATACAAAATGGTGAAGAACGCTTTCAAAAATGTCCATTTTACGGTTTCAGTGAGATTGACCAGGCAACCACTGGTTGGCTGAAGGAGGACCGTGCTCCTGTAGGGTGCTCCCTGGAACCCAAGGTCACGGAAGGGCGTGTCAAATTCAAGGTCGCTCTTAGTCAGCGTTTCGATTTTCTCGCAAAAACTCTTAAAAGCGGACTTCAGTTTGTGGCGAAGTTCACGCTCGGCCTGAAAATAATGAATGTTAATTTATGCGTGTTGCTACGGTTACGAGAGGTCACCTGTTCAGCCCTGAGGTCATCGCGGTCGTGCATGTGTTGGTGTTTGCCCAAATCCGTTGTGATTTCTCCAACTTCAGTGTAAAACTGTACGTCTATGTGTTTCTTCTTACCAAACAGAATGGCGTGCTGCAGATTGGGGAGAAATTGCGACATAAATTAAAATAAAACTATATTAATATTAAAATTATAAAATATTGAAATAACAGAAAAAGATGCCCCTTAAGGACGATTAAAAAATAACGAACGCACTATTACACGAAGAGGAAGCAAATTACCTTGAGGTGAAAGTGAAGCAAAATGATCATCTCTCCATCGCACGGCTGGAAGATGGCGTGTTTGATGTTGTTGTACAAAATGTCAACTTTGTCTCCACGAATGGATGTGAATCTGAATCCTGCATGAGGGAGGTTGATTTGCATAATCCAGCATAGATTAGCATACCATTAGTGTGGGCTTCCAGAGTGCCGGAAATACGCTTGGAAACGATGTTTGGTCTGATGTACAAATCCTTCAATTTCGGATTACTGCGATTGGCGCTGACGACTAAAGTATCTTGTGTGACAAGATCCTAAAAATGACGTCGGTCACGCTTGTCGTTTCATTCATATCGTGATCACCTCTTTTTCCCGCTGCTCGGCTTCTCTTGTTTTGAACTTCTTCTGCACTTCCTTGATGATGCGGAACGCAGTGTTTAAGTTGGACGATGGGGCTGATATTTCTCCCGGTTCTTTAGTGTTGGAGCTACGGTAAGTTCTGCAGACGAACGAGGCGGGGAAAAAAAAGAAAAAAAAAGAAGAAAAGAAGTTAAAGCCACACCAAAAAACAAACATCGCTGCTTACATTTCCTTCATGAAAGTTGCGTCCTGGTTCGGATAAACGGCTCCTTCATTTCTTCCCAACGTGGATCCCGGATGGAAGAAATTAAGGCGCAAATAGGTGTAATCTCCCTCGACCGATTGACTGATGTTCTGGCAGGGAGAGGGAAACATTAGTTGCTTATTTTATTTTCACAAACAGCCAAACCTTGATGGTAGCGATATGGAAAGGAACAGGCAGGCCAAACACAGGGAGGATAATTGTCTCGTATTTCTTGTCTGCATCAATATAACCATGGTTATACGATGGTTATACGATGGTTATATGAAATACGCACCAACATAAATCATGAGGTTTTTCAGCTCTGGTTCCTTCGGGAGATAACTGGCGTTCTTGTACGAAACAGCAACTTTGCGATCCCTGGAAAATGAACGGAATGAAGGGAATTCTAGGGAAATGCCAAATAGGGAGAAGCAACAACCTTTTGTCGTCCGATTTGACCTGTTGACCTGCCAGCCTCTCTTTGGCTTCTTGATTCAATCTCTCAGCGAGTTCTTTTTGATGCAACGCACGCTTGTCTTCAGATGACACTTCAGTCTGAAAAAATAAAAAAAATAAAAAGATTATTGTAACAGAAACATTCCAACGATTAAAATATCCAAGAATTTATAGAGAAATTTGAATGCATGCATACAACAGATTGGTATTGCTTTAAATCAAATTTTTTTTCCCCCTTCCAAACGATTCATTCAAGATTCTCTCGGAAAATGAACTCAAGAGAGGTGAAATTGAGGTCTACGTCAAGACAGAGAATAATAATAAGACATGAAGCAAAAAGACCGAAGTGACATGCTGCTTGACGAGGAATTTTAAAAAAAATCATAAAATCATAATTGAAGTTAACACAGACTATGATCAAAAACTTACCACATTCTTAGAAAAGAGTGAATTTAACATGAAAATAGAACAAGTTTATAGTGCAATAGACCACCAATTAGATTAATCGCTAATTTAGCCTCACGTTAAAACCCACCCTCGTTCTGTGAGCCAGGATGGTGCTGCGCTTCCCTCGACCCAACATTTCAGGATCAACTTCCGCTTCGACCTCCTCTTCCGATTCCTCCTCCTCATCCTCTTCATCCTAATCGGAAAAAAACAAAGCAGTCAAGAAATTAAGGAGAGATCTCGTCGTCTGACCTTGAGGAATATCGAGACGTGCTTGACCTTTTTTTTCGAGGTCGTCAAGAGTGTTGCAGAAGAACCCTGAAGACGAAAATAAATAAAAATGAAATTATAATTAATAATAATTAATTAATTATAATAAATTAATAATCGGCTCGTTTATGTCTCACCTCGTTAACGATGACGGTGTCACCCACAAACAGAGCGTATTTCTTGCCTTCGCTCTCTTTCGCGTCTTTATTTTCCAAACCGGAGAATCCAATATTGATGTTGAAAACCATATCTGCAGCAACAAAAAGAAGAATGGATATAAAACCGACTCATGGAATAAAACGAACCTTTCTTGGCTGGAACTGAAGTCTTGCTAGAGATGAGGAGAGATCCCTCTCGAAATTCAATTCCCATCGCAAATCTGGAAAATTAGTAAACTAAAAAGAATGCGAGAGAAATACTGCAACAGTACCCGGCACTTTTGCTCATTTTATCAACGTATTCCGTTCTTTCTTCAGAAGCTCAACCGCTGAATCGTAAACGGCGGACAATTTCACTCCTGCATTTCACAGTATTCAGCATCAAATATTCACTGATGATTATGCGCATAAATTACCATGCTGCAGTTTGTCGCAGAGCGCCTCTTCGACCCTCAGGAGGAGCTCGTAATCCTGCTGCATTTTCTCCGGAGGATCGACCATCATGGTGCGCACGAGATTGGAGCAGTAGGACTTGTATCGCGCACCAAGCATTGTGATAATGGACCCGAAATGAAGATTGTTTTTGTCACTGAAAAAAAAAAAAAAAAAAAAAAAAAAAATCAAACTTCAAATTGATTTTTTGACTTTTTTTCTTCTTTTACCTGACGACGCTAAACTTGAGTGCATAATTGCCGCCGCTCTGGATGATCGGAGGGTAACACATGTCCAGCTGAGAACTATCCAATCCCGACACAAATTTCTTATTGTGCAGTGCCTCTTCTACTTGATCCGCAAGTTTCGCATGCTTCACTTTCTACAAACACAAAAATGACAATTTGGTTACGTTTATGATTATATATATGATTATATGATTTGGTGAGTTGAATGACCTTGTCCTTATCAATCAGATCCATGAGTTGCTCTTTGAGGTATTTGTTAAAGAGGTCCATTGAAGCTTGACACGCTTTCTTGATCACACTAACTTCACTCTCCTCTTTTGGGCCCATGATGTAAGCCATCGCTGAGCTGATATCGACCTAAAAATAAAAACAAAACAAACGTCCATTATCATCAATGATGAAATACTGGTACCTTATCAAATTTAGCAGAATCCAAATCCGACCTCCAAGCAGACATGAAGTCTCCGGGAAATTTGTCCTTGGAGAATTCTCCGATAACTTTTCCCTGGAAAAGCACAAATTTTCGTTGACTGCTTCTAAAAAACATCAACGCTTACATTTCGACTTTCTTTGATTCCTTCGAGAAGTTTTTGGAAGTTTGCTTTATCTTTGTCGGCCTAAAAAAAAAAAAAGGAAAATGTTCGAGGGAAGAAAATGAATTACTCAAAATAACAGTTAAAAGACATTTTGAGGAGATTCTTGAAAAATTGCGTAATATTTCACCTTGTCTCTGGATAAGAGGGTTATCGGTGGAAGTCCATTCTCTGCATCAGCTGTCGTGTCGGCTTGCTTGATGAATTCGATCTTTTTCTTACTGGCCAAACAATATAAAGTTTTCTCACACATCACGATCACCGTGTCGGTTAATTCATATCCAAATAACCACGTCTGAGAAATTAAAATACAAATAAAATAAAATAAAATACACATAAGAACAAACCGCATCAAAATGGTCAAACAATTTCAACTAGTTAACATTTTGGTTCACTTGTCATATCAGCTTATAATATTGCTAATATTAGGATGAAAGTCAAGACAAGTAACTCATAAATATCGATGCATCTTATAAACCTCACTGTGAACGAGGAGAAGTCGTTATTATCCAAATATTTCAGCACTTTCATGTTGAACTCATTTTGAATCACACATAATCCACCATTGTTGTATTACTACGCATAAACCTAACAACACATTATTCATGGCATAAATGCATTACTACGCACACACAAAATAGTCCTTCACCATTAAAAAACATTAGGGCTGGGCGGATATTGCTTCAACACGGATACACAGATAACGGATATCCGATTATCCGTGTTACTAATATCCGACGGATACGGATACGGACACGGATATTTATGCCCAAACACGGGAGCATGCACCTACAGCGTAATGCCCTAGCGCCTGGCACACGCTGTGAGCGCAAAAGCCACGCTCTACCTGCAGCAGTTAAAGACAAGCGACCTTGACCTACCGCTTGCTTCTTGTGCATTTCTTTTATCAAAACATTCAGAATAAGATTCAAGAGGTATCGCACATGCAGACAGCTCGCTTGCCTGTCGATTTCACAGAGGTGAATTCCTTATCAGCGCAAGCTATTTCAAGTATTTTTGCCCAACTTCACGAGTCGCAGATTATAATCCCAAGACGGAACGATTGTAACGTGCACTTTGTGCTACAGTATACACTTTCAATAAACATGATTTGGAAATGTACAAACTTAGTAACTTCATGGGGCGCAAGTCAGTTCATAACTTCATGGCAATTATTGTTCTATAGAAAGTTTGAAATAATGCAAGTCGCTAGATCGCATAGTAGGGGGGCCTACATGTACTAATCTATATTAACTGTTCAATTTCAAACATGGTTCAAGGTCGAGAAAGTGATGAAATTGAGTGCTGTTTGTGGTTCACACGAAAACTGCAATTGACAAAGCTGTCACGTGTAACGGTGTTGAAAAATAGGCACTAAAGGAGATAGTCAACAACGCGTGTTACGTCACTTTTGCTTGATGACTGAAGAGATTCAAGGGCATAGAATTGTGTTTATTTAAAACAAATCAGAATTAGCGCATTGTTGACATCGTGTTATCTTGTAATTAACATCGCTCAGCTTCAGTGAGCAGCGCTTGTGTGCGGAAAGGCTGTGCGCTACGCTCACTGTGCGCTCGAAACAAACACTTAAAATTTACACTATCCGTGTTTAACTATCCGTGTTGAAACACGGATCACGGATAGTACTGAAAACCCCCAATATCCGTGCTGTCACGGATATCGGACACGGATATCCGCCCAGCCCTAAAAAACATACCCCATTTTTGTCTCTATACCCCTAAAAAATCATAGCGCCCTTTTTAGAGTGATGGGGGGAACCTCCCCCCAATTGCATGATATGGGGTCCAGGGTTATATGACAAGTGCTCCAAAATTTTGTTTCTAAACTCGTATAAATAATATAACTCGGTAAAGAAGCATGTCAGGACCTGTAGAGCGGTGGATTTGGAGTAAACGATTTCCTCATCAGCCCCGACAGCCGTCACAATTGCATCAGCCTTGCCGATCCCACTGTCGGGCGAGGCTTTCTGAAAACAAACGAAAAGATCATTAAGAGTTCCAGCACTGGATTCGAATGAGAATATTACAATGAAGAAACGATATCTGATAATTCCGTAATGGCCAACGTTGCAAGTTTTTAGTTTAACCTCTTTAAATATAAAAATAAATTAATGAATTAGCAAGATAAAGATAATTATTATTTTTTTTTTTTTTGTAAATTCAAATTGAATAGATCGAAGACATTTATCCATCAATCGACGAAAATGGCAGAGTAACCACGCTTCTGAAATGATCGTTTTCTGGCTGGTAGACATTTGATCCACCTGTCACTAAGCCCGTTTACACGGCCAAACTAAATAGTGTAGATGGCAGGATGGACACAAAACACTCTATTATCGCCCACACAGGTTTAATTCACGATGAGGTTTCAGCGGTTCAAAGTGAGTGTATACACTCAATTTTGATTTTCATGTATTCTACCTTCCATGCGGCGTATATCCTCTTCAAGCGACGCTTGAACGCTTCTTTATCCAGCGTTAAATTCGCCATTTTCCAGCAAAATTATGCAGAGCAGGCAAAATGGCGGGAGCGAGCGGAATGACGTAAAAAGGGATTCCTTGGTGATTCCCCTCATGAATATTCATTAGATTCAAAATGGCTGTTTGCGTTGCTGTCATCGCGAAGGAGGTTTTGCTTTTAGCTTTTATCTCCGATTCTGTTGGTTCTTATGCCTAGTATTTATGGAATCTTGCCCGAATATATAGTGACTATCATCTAGCTTATAGCTAATAATATTAGCACTATAGCATGTATACCCTGTGGTACCGTGTTAATCTCGTTCCAAGACGGCTGTACTATTACTAGTATACTCATAATACTGTCTATATAGTATTGGTAGTATAACAATTATTGGCATCATAATGATCATACTGAATTTGTTCTGCTTTTCAGAATTACCCTCTGTACATCAAGACATCAAACGCAGACAATGAACTCAAGTACAGCTTCACCGTGCACACGTCGCTTGATGTGGTTGAGGAGAAGATCTCATCTGTCGGCAAGAACGCGAATGATTTACGAGAGCTCTACTTGGGGTTACTGTACCCCACGGAGGACTACAAAGTCTACGGTTATGTGACCAACACCAAAGTCAAGTTTGTTCTTGTCGTGGAATCGAGCAACACGAGTCTAAGGGACAATGAGATCAGAAGCGTAAGTTCA
>KB304051.1:97298-109479 GCA_000328365.1 Capitella teleta | reverse complement strand
TGGTGGGTGTTGCTAGTTTTGTCGTAGATGTTGTTGTTGGTAGATGAGCTGTTGTCATGTTGCTTGCCATGGTGTCATTGCCAGAGGGTGGTGTTGTCACAACAGCATCTGGAACTGTTGTCATGTTGCTTGCCATGGTGTCATTGCCAGACGGTAGTGTTGTTGCAACAGCATCTGGAACTGTTGTCATGTTGCTTGCCATGGTGTCATTGCCAGAGGGTGGTGTTGTTACAACAACATCTAGACCTGTTGTCATGTTGCTTGCCATGGTGTCATTACCAGAGGGTGGTGTTGTTACAACAACATCTGGAACTGTTGTCATGTTGCTTGCCATGGTGTCATTGCCAGAGGGTGGTGTTGTTACAACAACATCTGGAACTGTTGTCATGTTGCTAGCCATGGTGTCATTGCCAGAGGGTGGTGTTGTTACAACATCTGGAACTGTTGTCATGTTGCTTGCCATGGTGTCATTGCCAGACGGTAGTGTTGTTGCAACAGCATCTGGAACTGTTGTCATGTTGCTTGTCATGGTGTCATTGCCAGAGGGTGGTGTTGTTACAACAGCATCTGGAACTGTTGTCATGTTGCTTGCCATGGTGTCATTGCCAGACGGTGGTGTTGTTGCAACAGCATCTGGAACTGTTGTCATGTTGCTTGCCATGGTGTCATTGCCAGAGGGTGGTGTTGTTACAACAGCATCTGGAACTGTTGTCATGTTTCTTGCCATGGTGTCATTGCCAGACAATGGTGTTGTTACAACAGCATCTGGAACTGTTGTCATGTTGCTTGCCATGGTGTCATTGCCAGAGGGTGGTGTTGTTACAACAGCATCTGGAACTGTTGTCATGTTGCTTGCCATGGTGTCATTGCCAGAGGGTGGTGTTGTTACAACAGCATCTGGAACTGTTGTCATGTTGCTTGTCATGGTGTCATTGCCAGAGGGTGGAGTTGTTACAACAGCATCTGGAACTGTTGTCATGTTGCTTGCCATGGTGTCATTGCCAGAGGGTGGTGTTGTTACAACAGCATCTGGAACTGTTGTCATGTTGCTTGTCATGGTGTCATTGCCAGAGGGTGGTGTTGTTACAACAGCATCTGGAACTGTTGTCATGTTGCTTGCCACTGTGTCATTGTTTAAGGGTGAAGTAGTCACAATATCAATTGGTTGTGTTGTTATGTTCCTGTGAATTGTTTCATTGTTCAGTGCTGTTGTTAATTGATTGTCTGTGACTGTTTTATTTGCTAATGTGTTTGTGGTGCTATAGAGCTGTGTGCTTTCATCTATTGCATAAGTAGTAGCTACAGTGTTTGTGAATGGATCAGATGTATGGAATGGGTATTCAGTCGCACCATCTTCAAAAGAATAGAAAAACCAAACATAAGAACAGCCAACACCATTTGAACATGCAGATATGCAAATAATATCAAGACTGACCAGAAATGAATAATTTAAAGATTTGTTCAATTGCTATACTTTTTTATACACTCAATTGGTCGAACCTGTTGTCGTCGGGGGACCTTCAGTGCGATCGCCCGGAATGGTAGTTGTTCCGCTTTCAGTTGGTTGATCTGTGAAGTCGGTTGTGGTGGGGACATTCGGTGCACCTGTACTCAACCCTGGTGTTGTTACTTCAAGTGTCGTCGCTTTTCCGGTCGTGCCGAGTGTTACTACCACGATGAGAATAATGGAAAGCTATGACAAGCAGACTACTCTCTAAACCCCATGAACCGAAAAACAGATACAAAGAATCATGCAGGCAAACAAAATGGTTGAAACCCTTATGATACTAGATCTAAACAAGACTCACTTTCACAGCTTATTCCATCTGCTGCAAGCAAGCCCTCTGTACAGGTACATTGGTACCCACCAGGGTAAGGCAAGCATGACTGGGAGCACAAATTGCCCACACAGTAGTCTGAAAATCACGCATAGCATCATCAAATTTTGATTACAGAAATTATACCTGTCATATTTGTGGAGTCCTGAAGTATGAACTGAGTCGGTCTCATGAGGTTGTATGCAAGGGGCGTCTGCTCTTTGGTGTCTAGATTAAACAGCTGCAAATTGCCTGTAGACCAATCAGAAAACACTACAAGTCGATCCAAGACCATCAGACCAAACAGTTGGCCATCGTTAGGAAGAGTAGCTTCCAAATTGCAATTCAGCTCTGAAATGACCGTAAACATGAGTGCATAAAAGCGTCGTGCTTGATCGTTACCAGAGTGCTGCGCATCACACTTGAAGAGATACGCGGGCGATGACGTCAGAGCGTATAACAGCCGCTTGACAGGATCGTAGTGTAAGCCCCTGATGCCCCCCACTGCCGTCTCAATGAGCAGCTCCTCAGAGCGCGTTGTTGGATTCCATCGGGCGATCCTCGGCCGGGCTCCCTCCTCGGCCCAGTAGATATATCTACGGACAATCAACTGTACTCACTAACTATTCTCATGACACACAAAACGATGGTTATGGTGCGTTGTGTGAGTGCTATGAGGGTGCTCTGGTGCACTTACCCTCTTTCTTTTTCTGTGTCCACCGTTAGCGCTGAGAGGTTTTGCAAGCCTTGCATCAAGTATTCCGGATCTGCATTCTCATCCCTCAAATCGAACTTGACAATCGATGCGTTGAAGAGCAGCGTAGCGTACAGCAGCTGCTTCTCCGAATCCACGTACAGACCGTCCACCACGTCATCCACGTCGAAGAGAACTCGGCTCTCTCCTTCGGAAGAAGTCACCATGATCACCCCCCTGGAATGAGCACCGAATCGTCACGTGACCTAATGAGTGAATGCAATTTGACCTGTTAACGTCTGAGTAGTAGAGCGTGGAGTTGCTAGCATCGTACTGGAGGGCGCTGTAACTGGACGCGTACGGATTTCCAACGATAGGAGATAAAATGAGATCCGCTTGGAAATTGGGAATCATCTTAATTTCGTTCATGTCAGCAATCAGCCAGAACTTCTCCGTTGCTGTGAATATAGCTGTGAGAAAACAAAACCCGGTTGTTGGAGCAGCTGCCAACCTGAGCAATCCAGCCCATTTTCATCAATGGAGTCGTAGCCTTGCGTTTTGCACAAACACCTCTCCATACCTTGTTCACCCTCCAGGCAGATGTCGCTACACTCCTTCGTGCATTCCTCAGCAGGTTCATCTGTTTGCAACAATAGGAAATTCTTCTTAAGCCACCACCACTCTCACCTGATGCTTGGTTCACGGCAGTAAACAGAACAGCGCTCGGTTCTGCAAGGTTTTCTAAGACTGTGATTCGCTGACCGCTTCGTATGTTGTAACCAATCAGCGACCCTGTTCCCCAATCGCTGATGTAAACCCACGTCTCATTGGCTGTGATCCCGAATGGCGTCTGGATTTTAAATTAAAAAATCAGCCTATCAAGAACAGTTGCAAATCCACACCAGTAATTGGACATCTGGCAATGAATTCCAAACGTAGCTATCCCCGTTGCTCTCGAAACTTGTGTATAGTTTCCCCTCTGGTTGTGGGTTGTCTGTTGATTTCAGCTTGTACTGTGAGTCCACGAACGTCACTCCTATCGTGGGGTTGTAGGTCACAGCGTTTGGGTTGTACAGACCGGAAGCCAAAGGTATCTGTTCCGTGCCATCCTTATTGGTTCGATATACTCCGGCGTTGTTACCCCAATCCGTGTAATACAGGTGACTGCAATCAGCATGATTACATAAGTAATTGAGTTGGCAATATCGCTCACCTGTCGCTGACACAAATACCCCTGGGTTTCTCTACGTCGTTGACGATTGCTGCTCTTCCTTGGCCATCGAGACCAACGACTTCAATGCGATGCCAGGTGTAAGCGGCTCCATCCAGCGTCACAAAGTCCTCATTGGTGAAGTACAACTTCCGAGTGACCACGTCGATGGTCATTCCTGAGATCAACAACCAATGATCAGAGTATATCGCGTGCCTCTGGTTTTACCCTACCGTCAACAAATCCCAGAGCTGCCTCTGTTCCTAAGAAAACCTCTTTGGATTCGCTACCAAGCTGTGACCTGTAGATGACCCTCTCCTTCACATCACTCCAGTAGAACATCTGAAAGGATTTCGCCATTTTGGCTAGCGTGGTTTGCTATTGGACAGTACCTTCTCCAGCCGATCATAAGCGATGGCAACTGGTCTGCTGCTGTAGCCTACGATGTAAACCTCTGGATTCTCAGCTCCAACTTCATTGGCATCAATGAATCCGACGTATCTTCCTTGGCTGTCAGCAAACACAAGGATCTCTTCAGGTTCTGCATGCAACATAGAATCAAGCCAGTGATGGGGTGAGTTTTTCGCATTCACTCACCGACGCAAGACAGAGCATCTTCAGCTAGAACCAGGCCTGAGAAGCTCGGGCAAGAGCAACGATACGAAAACACACCGCTTGGGAGGCAAAGATGGGAGCAGCCTCCATTGATGTCAGAGGAGCATGGATTGGTAACTGAATGAAATCAAGAGATTGCCTTGGAGCAGGCGGTGACATGCAAGGTGTTTACTTTGAATGGGAGTGTTGGTCTCAACATCCAGAGCAACGCTGAAGAGGACGTTCTCTGCCAGGTTGCCTGCAAGTGTTTGTACTTCTCTTGTGTTCAGATCAACCGCCATCAGCATGGAAGATTCCCATGTTGTGATGTATGCTGTGTTCTTGTGCACCCCTAAGCCGAACACAGGAACCTTTCCAGTGGCACTACTCAACTGCATCTGCTCAGAAGCAGGACCGTTAGTCAAAGAGATCCCTTGTAACGCCTGGTTCCACGCGTCCACGTAAAACAACACGCTGCAGAAAACAAACAAAAACACACCACATTTGATACAATACATTGATACAATACATGTAGAATGTAGAACATTAGGCGCACCTTTCGTCTGTGTTCAGAGCCAATTGGTTAGGCCACGTCATATTCTCGGAGCTAAGCGTCTCTCTCACAGATCCGTCTAGGAATGACCTCTCAATCGTCCTTGACCCCTGGTCATCCCAGTACAAATAACCGTTCTTGGGATCAGCAAGTATGGACCGTGGATCAGTTAAATGCGAGTTGAAAAGGACGCGGCGCATTTCTCCGTCATAACCAGAGAGCTCTATTTTCCGTAGTTGCGCATCTGTCCAGTAGATATGCCGAGAGGCATAATCTACGGTCAATCCGTTGATTTCCATGACATCTGAAATACCCCACAGTCAGCACTTAGGGTGCATCTGGTTATGTAATCCATACCCTCACTGACAATCAGCTGAATATCGCTACCATCGAGGTTCGCCCGATATATTCCTCGGAATTTCTTTGCGTTGTTCGCCCAGAAAATAAGCTCTTCGTGGGGATCAACAGCCAGCGCCACAATGCTTCCACCCTCCTGTGTACGCATTGATTACGTAACACAAACGGTGATTATGAAATAAGACTTACCTGAGATAAAATCACTTCCACATCGTGTTTAGTGTTCAGCATATTCATCCGCAAAATATGAGACTCGTTGCTGAAAAATATTCCTAGAAACGAGAATTTTTTTTTTTTCTTGAAATGCTGTATTTGTCAATGACCTTTCAATGTTCCATCTGCAAATGAAGCATAGGTCGTTGACTCCTCAGTGCTTGACTCCCTTTTGGTTATTTCCACAGTCGCATCTTCACTTGTTGTCATTTCAATTTTAGTGACGTCATCAGTTTCGTCGTCGTGGGTGGTCGTTGGTGTCGCAGAAGTTAAAGATGAGATGACATCAGCGCTTGTGGTAGGCACGGAATCCGCCTCGTTGGTCAAACGGTCAGTGTGGTCAGCCAGTGTGCTCAGATCCTTCACCGTGGTGACTGAGGCGGCAGTGACGTCATCACTGGTAGACCCAGTGGTGACGTCATCACTGGTTGATCCAGTGGTGAGCGTGCAGAATTCGCAGCTTCTCCTGCAGTACGCTCTCATCATGACCTCGTTACTTTCACACTGACCGTCCAGCACCCAATCAGCGCACACCCCAGCATACGGCAGAGTGTCAGTACACACTGTGTGTTAATTACGTTGGTTACACCTTTGTTTTGTGGGTTCTAATTACCTGTGGGTTCTGCTGGAATGTCCGAGGGGCAAACGGAGCAAGACCATCTGCAGTTGATGAGCATGAAGTACGGGTTGGAATCGCATTCGCCGATGGAGGTCCAGTACGCGCAGTATTGGTCAGTGTCCAGGTGCAGGCACTCTGCAAGTGAAGAGTGGTCATTGAGGTTTCAATATTGTGAACTTTCACCTTCGTTATAAGCACACGAACCACACGCCACCGGGCAGCTATACAACATGAACAAACGATTGCTTTCACATTCGCCGATTGACGCCCAATATGCACAGTCGACATCGACATCGACGCAACCTGCATTCAACCGAAGCAACAAGTCATAAGAAGCCAAAAAAACGACGCCACCAAGAAAATTAAGAAATCACAAAAGGCAGATATATTGAAAGGTATAATTGCGAAAACACCGAATTCATGTTATGCATAATTTGCAAGGTATGTTTATACCGTCTGTTGAAGTTGTATCTGTTGATTGAATCGTGGTCGTGGTAAATTGTGATTCGGTGGAGTCACCTGAAAAGTACACGCAAACAAAGATTGATATTAATCCATGTTATACTAAGGTGCTGACCATCGGTCATCGTCTGTCCTTCTGTTGTTGTTTCCTTTGGCATTTCTGCGGTGAAAACCGTCTGTTCTGGATCGGCTGAAGTTGGCGGACAAACAAATAAAGACTTATTCATAGTCAATAGATTGACACTCGTAATTGGATTGTTATGAAGGGTAAATTCAATGTATCTTTTAGTAATTATACTGACAAAGAGAAAAAAGAGTGTGATCGTGAAGAATTTGAAAGGAACAGCAAAAGATATGCAACATAACCTACCTGCGTTGAGTTCCGTGCGACCGGACGGTGGTTCAGCACGGATATCAATAATTGTTTTCATAAAATGAATCTCAACATCCATATTCAGCCTTCTCATCCCCGAAATTTTCGGACTTTAATAATGACCTATTGACCCAAATGCCTTGAATCTCATTGCCACAATTACTCTCAAGCCCCCAACCATCCATTGGCTATAATACTTACCCACTATAATAAATTATGCAGCCCGAACTTTGAACCTTACCATTGGGATGAGCAGTTGTCATGATGACGTCATTTGTATTCATATCCAGAGCGGAAGTTGTGATTCGCGGATCTTCTGTTACATCAGTGGTTGTTTCGTCTGCTGAGTTGAACTGGGTCGACGCGGTTGTAACAGAGACATCAGCAGAACCGTTGGTGGCTCCTGTGGTTGTGGAATCACAGAAACCGCACGACTTCTTGCAGTAGCTTCGCATCATGTCCTCTCTCCGCCCACACTGTCCGTCCTTCTGCCATTGCAAGCAGACGCCATTGTACGGCAATGCGTCCGTGCATTCTACGATAAACCGGCGGTTGGTGAGCGACGACAGAGCGCGGATGCTTCACCTGTAGGTTCGTCTGGTATTTGCGAAGGACAGAAGAAGCAGGACCATCTGCAGGTGATCAGCATGTAGGTAGGGTTGGAGGAACATTCTCCTTCAGATGCCCAGATGGAACAGCGAGCTTCCTCATCCAATCCAGAGCATTCTATATATGGGATATAAGTATTACCTCACTATCCCTTTAGCTTACATGCTATTTGCTTATATGTCTCAATTCGACGTTTGGTGTCAATATGGGGTCAACGACCTTACCTTTCTTGAGGTCACATGAGCCACAGGATTGTGGGCAATAGTAGAGCATGTACAGTGGGTTGGACCCACATTCTCCACTCTCAGCCCACAGGGCACACCTTTCGTTCTCATCGAAGCAATCTAAATGCAACAAAAGCCAAATAATCTCAATCCAAGCACTTAAATAGACGCACATTGCCAGGAAAACCTCACATTTCACATGCACCAAGTGTGTGCTTGGAATATTGAGCCTTAACTTACATCTGTTTTATATATTTGTTTTTCATACATAACAGATGTAAGCTGTCCTTGAATTGAGATATTTCGTTTCAAAAGAAAAGAAGCATAGAAACAAAATCATACGAAACCAAAGATTGTGCCTCAAATTTAATATATCTTCATGTGACATAATTATATAATTATTATATAATTATTATATTTATCTATAAATTATAATAATTCAGCTGCAGCATGCGTATACATAAATGAGGCATTACATTTACAAAATAAAATGGAAAATATGAATAGTTTCCCATTGATAATCCAACACCAGTCGAAGCGAAACAGACGCCTACCATCAACGGTTGTTGTCTCCTCGGCGAGTGTTGTTGTCGCTTGTGTTGTTGTCTGTTCGTAGACGGATGTAGAAGACAGATCCAGGGGTTGCATAACACACGGATTTCCTCCAGGCACGTTGGAGGGAGGCGGCGGGAATGTCTCGTTGCACACGGCACAAGCCTGCTGACAACAGAACGACATCCACACCTGATTCGAGACGCACTCCTCCGAGGCGGCCCACACCCAGCACCGATCGTCATCCTCGAACCTGTTGTAGCATCCTTGCAAGGAGACAAAGCATTGAAGACAACGCCTCTTTTGAGGAGCGCAATTGCACGGATTTCAATTTAAACTCGCGTAAAGTATGTAAAATATTGAAAGCAAAATTAGTATTTGTTAGAAAAGTATTATTAGATAAAGCCCACGTGTATGTAGTTGTTAAAAGTGGTTATAAGCATTTTTTTTCGGGTGTATTTACAGCGATACAATGCAACAAAGATTTAATTAATTAATTAATTAATTAATCCATTATTCAGCCCCCGGTTGAAATTGTATGAGCACAAAAAGAATTGTGTCATGTAAAAGACATGCAGTCGTGAAAAGAGGTGCTGTGTTATGCAAAAAGAAGTGTTCCAACTCCAGAGGATGTTAAAATGCTTCAATTATATTTGGATACAGGGATAACCACAATCTCTCGCTACATCTGTATAAACACGCAACCTTGAACTGAAGACTTGAACTTAAATTCTTTAGCTTACATTGAAGGCATGCTTCGTTGATTCTCTGTGTCTTTTTTATTTTGAGGACATGTTAAGATTCGTGTGGCAAAGTATGCCTGATTTCCACCATCCCTGAGTATGAATTAAATCCAGGTTAAAGGTCACAGTGTATAGAAACCCAAGCTGAATTCATAAAGTACATTATTATTAAGCGTATAACATGAATACTCTTAATAATAAGAGATACACATCTTCCACGTGCACTGCATCCAGGCATTCACGCGTCGACATTTCCCCGTATCCACAAGCAGATATTCACGCATAAATTAAATCTCTTGGCGCAGTTCGCATACGAACCGACAGAGGAGCACGCTGCGCAGGATCGACGGCAATTAGGAACCATCCAGCCAGGGTTGCGTCTGCACTCTCCGAAGGACGCCCAAGATTGGCATATTGTATCGTCATAAATGTCTACGCAGTCTGTGTGATAAGCAAATGGCTTCAGTTCAGATGCCTCGTTCAGGTGTCTTGTTTACTGGGCATGTTCATTTTCCATATTGTCGTCAATGCATGTGCATTGTACGACATGCTTTGAGGGACATGTAACACGAGACATATAGAGTAGAATACTCGGGAAGGACGGGGGGGGGGGGGGTGGAAGACAGATGTAATCTAATTAAATATGAAAAAAGACACATGCCTGTTATTTACTATAGACTTATACACAAATATGTAATATAACTTCGAATTAAATTAATTAACTTAAATTTTTGTGTATGCCTAATAAATGAACACAAGAACGAGACACCCGATGTACACTAAATCGCAGCAACACAACTCAAGCACTGGGAGCTACGCAGCCTACCTTCATTCGGTTGCAGAGTTGTCGAGAGGAGACTTGGCTCAGTGCCAACGCTTGTTTCTGACGTAATTCCCTGCAGTAGAACCAAAACAATGGCCACACGGAACGTTCCCATGGCAACTGTTTTTGGGGTGAAGTAAACGTAGATCATTATCATTATTAAAGGGAATTAGTTAATTAGTTTTTAATTAATGAATGAATTAAAATAATTAATTAGAATTAGTGATTAATTAATCACTTAATGAGTCTTTAATCCTCTTGAGTTTTCATAATTGTACTATATATGAATGGCACAAGTCGTGTACATCGAACACAGATTTCTCATTCGAAATTTCTTCTTAAGGATAATTATTTTATTTATAAATAGTTGCTTTGTGAAACATCTTTTCAGCACGCTCCCTGACTTAGCTACCAACAACGTTGAATGGGTTATTGGATACGATTAAATCGGATAGCGCATTGTTTTGCTTCATCGTTATCAACTTTGCACAATTACATAATTAATAATTAAGCTAAAAATGAACAAATAATACAGATTAGTATAAAGCATCGATGGATACCAGAGACAGGCCACGCCCGTAAGCGAATATCCCTCGCTATTCGTTTCGAGGCACATGGTCTTTCATCGATTATTATTAGCATCACACAGATATCACAATTCGCTTCACTGGCACTGACCGTTCACTGGGTGATTTCAATCCTCTCAAATTGCTCCAGATGCAGCTCAGCATGAATACATGCAGACCCACTATGCAAGTGTATTCACAGTTCTGTGAGCGGCAGTCATGCGTGCGATGTTTAAATGAAATTTCACCTCAGTTTCCACCGGTGCACGGATGAAAAAAAAAAATCCATTGATTCATTGATTGTGCTTAAAGCTGTTACCCCTGAAGAGCACGTGGCGGTGTTTACAAATGCTAATGAGCCACCCTCATTAATATTCATGAGTACATTTAGATGCGTGTGTATTATATTTATGCATGACTAAATGTACATATCACTTCGAGTCTAATTTTGTAAAACAAAATAGTTTGTAATTATTTATTTATTTATCAGTGGATAGTATTAAACTATTACACATATTTCTGTATTTCCAGTGGTGTTTATTAAGTTACTAATTAATGGATCGCGTAAATCTGGTCGATTCCAGGAACTAACTTCGACATATCTCATCGATGCTCGAGTGAAATATTCGTGTTTTTTTTTTCTTTTTTTCAATAACTATACGTTGCACTTTTGTTGCAGTGAATCATAACGTTACACGAATCATAACGTTCTGTCGTCATAATGTCAATTCGACAGTTGTCGCCAGCGTTGTCAAATGTAACCACTTTTTATGATTCCGAATTTCAATTGAAAATTCTTTGCTTTGACCTTGGTGTTATTCGATTTAAAAGCAGCATAGCGCATCTGCATACAAAGCCTCCACAACGCGGTTTAAACCAGCGTCAGTACACTTCTTCATCTCTCATCTTAGACGAGTAGCTTTACTCCATCCCGTTGTTCGAAAGTCGAGATGTAAAGAGTTAGCATGTTTTCTCAGCACCCATTTGAATAACATGGCGGCTCAACTTTTTAAATTAGGAAACCCGATTTATTATTAAAAGTCAGATTACAGTCTATAGTTATTCCAAATTGACGTAGTGACTCCAGGGCTACGTCATTTATGCACTAGTTGGATGGTAAGCTCCAAGCTCGTAATAATGAAGACTCAACCAATCACTTCATATTGGCTTTAATTTACCTTCAATAAAATATTCTAAAGAGGGTGTCACAAATAATAGAGTTCCGAAAGGAGTAGCTTGGTGTGTTGTTCGTACGGGACGAGTGAGCGTGTGTGAGAGAGAAGAATGTGTGGTGTGAAGATGTAGGGGTGTTATATATTAGAACCATGGATGTGGGGCAGCCTGTGTTTCTAATAGAAAATGCAGAAAATCGGTGCCTTCCAAGTAGTTGCTATCTGACAATGATGGATGCGCTTGCTCTTCGGTTCTTTGTTCTCGGCGAACTTCTGACCGCCAGTATTCGCTAATTGCACGTTGGCCTTATGACCTCTCAGTATTCGCTGATTGCCTCTTGGGAGATGGAAGCAATCCCGTGCACGCGCTGCCCGAAGGTTTATATGCATAGGCAGAGTTCATATAATCACAATTACATATGCTATAATGAAACATTGTGTGAAGTAGTTAGAAGCATCCACGTAATCTTAACATACCTCCCATATTTAAGTTAAAATATTTAGTTCTCTAACTAAAATTTTGACTTCGCATTAAGTTGCAAAATGATACTTATCATGATTGCCTTGGCCCACTTACATTACGGGCTATTGAAATATGGT
>KB304051.1:50884-71114 GCA_000328365.1 Capitella teleta | reverse complement strand
TCACTGACTGAATTATCACGGTGAAATAATACTGCATAAAAATGCAGTAATCATTCAATTGAGCTCAGTGAGCTCCCTATAATTCTTAATCGTATTATTTCCTTATATAGGACAAACCCTAGCACTGACGAACTGCCAATAATTAATATTATAGGACAAACCCTAGCAATGACGAACTTTCAATAATTAATACTATAGGACTTAAGCCCTAGCACTGACGAACTGCCAATAATTAATATTATAGGACAAACCCTAGCAATGACGAACTTTCAATAATTAATACTATAGGACTTAAGCCCTAGCACTGACGAACTGTCAATAATTAATGCATGTTGTTTATAACTATCCCAACTCAGAACCAATCGGCTGAATGAAAACTTGGCATTTGTTTAGGGCTAAATGTAATCGAAATATAGCAAATCAAGCATCTGGTTAAATATTGTCCTTGCTTTTGATCTTTCGAAATGTTGTTCTTGCCTGATTAGATAGGTTATTAGATTAGATAGCTCTGTCTTGATTATTGCCAACTGATTCAAAATCCTAATGTTGTTGAACCCAAAGATAATTGCTATAGGAGAGGAATCTCAACTTTATCTTATGATGAATCTTTGCACCCAAACCGTACTCAAGAGGAGATAAGGAACTCACTTAGTTCAAATCACATAAGAGAGCATCTTATAATTGAGCACTCTAATACATCCTGAAGCAGAGATAAAAAATGGCGGAATTAGTGCAAAGGTCAAAATTCACGGATTCAGGATTCGCATGGATCGTGACAGTGGCGTCATTCTTGGCACTCTACGCTTTGGCTGCAAACATCTTTTCCCTTGGAGTCCTTCTTCCTGATCTTCTAGAACATTTTCAGGTTCCACAAGGAATGCTGGGAATGCTTGGCTCCGCCAAGATGTTGATCTGTGACGTCACATGCGGTACAACAACTTGCATTTTATGGATTGCATGTCTTCCTTTGATCATTTCATTTTATTATATTTAGTACAAAAGGCTACTATTGTAATTACACATGCAACTCTCCATTTGCTGACCGATTCCCTGAATTTGTTTAGGCTCAATGCATATAATTTTCCAGGAACCTTGATTGGACCACTAGTAAGAAAAGTTGGATGCAGACCTCTAGCGATGGTTGGTTTGGCCTTGTCAGCCGTCGGATATCCTTCAGCCGCCTTCGCCAACAATTACTACTCATTTTTGATCATGTTTTCCATTTTGCCAGGTAATACTTTAACAGCATGATATTTGCGATCGAATATTATATTCTAGGGGCGCACTTGATTGTTGACCAGTGTCTTTGACAGGGACAATTATCTGGTATGTGTTCTCTGTTAGCAATTCATTGTGCATGCCTCACGATGTCATCTTGTTACTCAGTCAAATGTCATCTTTTAACAGGCCTTGGACAAGCCGGCATTGTAATTCCATGCAATGTGATCGTGCATCAATACCACAGAAAGAGGAGAGCTCTTGCATCAGGCCTCTCGACAGTCGGCATGAGTCTAGCCAGCTTCTCATTCCCGGTCATCATGAGATTGACGATCCAGAGCTTTGGCTGGAGGGCGTCCCTCGTGCTGACAGCTGCAATCCACGTGCAGATGGTGGCAGCTGCAATGATGTTCATGCCGAACCCTGACCTCAGGGTCAAACTGACTCCCAGACATCCTGATAAAACTGGAACCATGGACGATGCTTTGGAAACCGATAAAAAAGAAGTGAATGCACAAGAAGCCGATGAAAGCAATGAACCTTCAAAGAAATGCAACGTTGATTTCTCAATATTCAGGAATCCTGCATTTCTCCTATATCTCTTTGGAACCCCTTTAGCTTTATGTGGTGCTTCGGTGTTCATAGGGTTTGCTTTGCAACGAGCAGTTTACCAAGGAATTGAGCCAGTGCATGCATCGTTTGTTCTGTCTTCCTTCGGAATCGGTTCTTTTTTTTTTTTGAAGAATCACTTCCGGGTTCATCGCCAATCTCAGGTGCACTCGCATTGACCTTCAAGCAGCTGGATGCCTCTTTGCAGCTGGAGTCACCAGCGGAGTATCTGCGTTGGCTGGCAGCTCCCTTATCCTGCATTCGATATTTACAAGCTGTTTTGGATTCTTGAATGGTAAAAAATAACTCTGTGCACTTGAAGTGGAAACCAGTTGTTCTTTGCGGGTGCCCAGCATAGTTTGCTGTCGACAATTCTCGTGCACATTGTTGGTTTAGACAAGGGAATTATGTTCGCCATTGCTCTACCAATCGCTGGTTTGTGGTCTCGAATACATATTCATTTTGCAAATTTCATCGTCGACCAATTTCCACACGTCTTCTGTTTGATGCGACTCAGAGCTACACGTTTACTTTCCTTGTAACTGGAGCTGCACTGGTAGTTAGCAGCGCCCTCTATGTATGCTCAGGGATCCTGAATAAAAAAAAGGAGCAAAACATGCAAACTGCAGCGGAATAATAAACAAATCATAAACACACACACACACACACACACACACACACACACACACACACACACACACACACACAGAGACACCTCCCGTCACACCATCACACGCACGCACGCACATGTTCTAACTTATAAGCGTGAGAAATATTTCTCGGATGCTCGAATACAAGTCAGCTAGTCTGCAATACATGAATTCTGCTTATTTCAAGTAGCACCTGCACATAATACGAAGTACTTCGCCATCCAAGACGATTCTCCCCAGCAGTCTGCTGACTCCACTCAGTCATAAATGTTTACTTGAGCGGTACATAATTATAATCACAGCGAGCCACATTCAGCACATTGGCTATAGCATTAAAATTTAATCGGAAAAGAACAAGAACTACAAATTGAAACAATACATCTCTCTTAAAAGGTTAAAGTGGGAAGACGAAGAAGGGAAGAGATGATAATAACAGCGAAATAAACGCAGACAAATCTTGAGAAGAATTGATAAAAAAGAAAAACCGGAAAGGAGAAAAAAGGAAACAGTGAAAACCAAAACCATGGAAGAGGAGAGAGCCGCTCGAGTACTCGCTGCTCTAGTCTGTCGAAGAGCGCATAGTCCACATTTATTTTTTCCCACTTGCATGTGTTAAAGGGAATTATATAAACAGGCAAATATGTTGCTTCGGAATACTTATTGCAACATGGGCAAGCCAGAAGCAAAGTTGCGTGGAGCATTCACCGATTCCTGGTTCGCTTGGCTGATATCTGTGATGTCATTTTGCACCTTTTATGCTCTTTCTGCAAACGTCGTTTCTCTGGGGGTGATTCTACCTGAATTCCTCGATCACTTGCAAGTGTCGCAAGCGATGATTGGTCTGCTTGGATCCATCAAAATTGCAACGTTTGATCTCACCGCAGGTAAGTGAATTGATTTGGCATTTCGATGCGTCTAATTAAACTGGGTGGTTCAATCAATTCCTGGTTATTTACAGGGTAATTCACCAGGATTTGATGTTTGATGACCTAGCTCTCTCGGTAGAATAAAGGTTCTGCCAGATGAGCGGGCAGCCGAGCTTAGTTCGTTGCACAGAGGTGTGGTTATAATATGAAGCCACGACGAAGCCCCAAGCCATTAATGGGGAGGGGATTTCAGCCCACACCAGAGGTGACAAGTGGGTAGTTTCTTATATAGGAATAGGGCTCTCATGTACTACGAGACAAAGTATGCTATGCGCGTAAATATAAACTCTCCAGTGAGTAAACCACAGTATAGATCCCGCGTCCAGTTTCGCTGTCATTACTGTTTTTTTTTTGTTTTTGTTTTTGTTTTTGTTTTCCATCAAACGCATTTTGATTTCGCACGCTTTTCAAACAATAATTAGCACACTCAGGTGGGTACTCAAAGGTCAAAGGTCAACGAAACGCAAAGGTCAACGAAACGCTTCAAGTATTTTCAAGGGATACCCGTGTCACCTCGAGTTTCGACCAGAGTGTATTTTACATCTGCAATTGACTCCACCGAAATGCTATGCACACTTTCTCTGAAGGTATCTGCGTAGGATATTTGACACAGAAATACGGATGCCGCCCTTTGGCAATAGCAGGACTCATCCTGACGTCGTTGGCGATCTTGGCTTCGTCCTTTGTTGACGATTACTTCTCGCTCATGGTCACCTTCTCCATTATACCAGGCAAATACATAATCCCATAACTATGACATTGACATAGTGATTATTCAACACAGGATTTGCTTCAGCTGGTCTGTACATTCCAAGCAATGTGATTGTTCATCAATACCACAACAAACGACGTGCTCTCGCGTCCAGTCTGGCTTCGGTCGGGTTGAGTTTCTCCAGCTTCACCTTCCCTGTCTTCATGAGGCTGACGATCCAGAACTTTGGTTGGAGAGCAGCTCTTGTGATGTTGGCCTCAATTCAAGCACAGATGGTGGCAGCTGCAATGATGTTTATGCCAAACCCAGATCTGCATGTCAAGCCGCCTCCAACACAAATGGACGAACAAGACCGCGGAATCGAGCAGAAGAAATCCGAAGATGTCATCATTGAGTCGACCAATGTCAAGGCATGCAGCATAGATGCATCAATTCTAAAGAACCCAGCTTTTGTGTTTCTCCTGTTTGCTTATCAACTTGCGTCCTCGGCTGCCATTGTTTTCGGCAGCTTCGCCATTCAACGTGGCATCTTTCAGGGCGTAGATGGGCTACAAGCCTCCTTCATCATGTCTAGCTTTGGGGCTTGTTCCATCATTGGAAGAATAGCTGCAGGATTCATTGGGAATCTGGAATGTACTAGGAAAGACATGCAAGTCTCCGGATGTGTCTTCATGGCTGGTGTAATTGTCATTCTATCCATCTTTGCTGGCAGCTCCCTTGTATTGCATTCCATCTTTGCTGGATGCTTTGGTATCATGAATGGTGAGTGAGATGTTTGAGCACTTGTTACTCTTTTAATTATTTCATACAGGTTGCTATAACAGTATATACACAACTCTACTGGTAGACATTGTGGGTTTGAGTGAGCTACCCAAAGCAATGGGCTACATACAGCTAGTGAAATGTGTGATCTCGTTCGGAAGTCTCCCCCTTGCGGGTTGGTTAGCAACTGACAAATAAGCAAACTTGTTCACTCTTTATATTTTAGGATATCTCTTCGACGTAACCCAAAATTATGTCGCCACTTATCTTCTGGTTGGCATTTGTGACGTTGTTGCTGGAGTTCTACTTCTGTGTTCAGGACTTGCCAACAGAAAGCGAAAAAAGATTGAAGCAATAGAAATGAAGGAGTTCACCGATGTGCAGTTATGAATGTTTATGCCATTCATATCAAATAATATTGCAATTTAAAAATGCATATTTTTTTGTGATATCACGTTGAAGGTGACAGATGTACGTGAAATGCATCCTTTTCTTTAGCCTGTGGTCAAATAACTTGTCATATCCTCGACCGATGATGTACTATTGATACAATAATGATTGGATTGATAGCAATTAATGTCAAACATGTACCGGCCTTTTACACTACTCAATAAGAAACTGAATCGTATTTGCTGATCACAGAATATGCAAATTTAAAACATATTTATTTTTGCAATCAGAAAAAAGTATAATATATGAAATAACTATGCATACTTACGATCGTTGTTTTTATCCAAGACACTGAGACCACATGAGAACTCTCAACTGCGTGACATTCCTGCTGCCAAATATATAATGACAAGTGAGAACCAGATTCAGAGCCAATTGCAGTCTGCACTTACAGTTCAGAATGCTTCTGTCCAACCACTGGATCATTTTTTTGCCAACTTTTCAATTCATCACGGCATCTTTCAGGGAATGGTTCCAAGCATTCTTCATGAAGTCTAGCTTTGGAGCCTGTTCAATCAAAGGGAGGATAGCACTTCTCTGGCAGTGCATCATAGCATCACGCAAATCATAACGCATTTCTATGGCAGTGTATCATAGGGTCACACAAATCATAACGTACCTCAATGGCAGTGCATCATAGCGTCACTGAAATCATTACGCACTTCTATGGCAGTGCATCATAGCGTCACTTAAATCTTAACGCATTTCTATGGCAGTGCATCATAGCGTCACTTAAATCATAACGCACTTCTATGGCAGTGCATCATAGCGTCACTTAAATCATAACGCACTTCTATGGCAGTGCATCATAGCGTCACTTAAATCATAACGCACTTCTATGGCAGTGCATCATAGCGTCACCCATGTACGTCAAGGCTTGTGAAGCATATGCTAACATTAAATTGGTGCATTGAATACTTATCTATTTACTTGCATTCATTAATCTGTCTTTTTACTTAATAATAGTATTCATTATTTTATGTTACCTGCATGGCTCAGTGGCAGAGACTTTCAATCTAAGGGTATAAGGGGTTTAATTCCCTTTGGTGACTTCATACCAACAATCTCTCAGATCGATACACAAAGAAATAAACATTCCTGATTAATGGCCAGCGCTTTAAATTGGTGAATATTGCCTGATACAAAATGCATTATTATTTTACTTATATATCTGCTGACTGGTTGATAAAAACTGGAAAATTTAAACTTTAAAACATGTCAATTTAAAATTTCAATTCATCTGCCATGTTCACAGAAGCGGCGCCGGGAGATCGGATGTCGGCAAAAATTCAAGGTAACACTATCGATGAATGGAATATATCGTTGCTGCCTCAGAGAAAAAAAAGCATTCTATCTCTTTGGCTTTCTTTAAATTATTATTCGCTGTTGACTTCCTGGTTAATTTTATGCGCTTGTAAAGTGTTAACTGAACATTTATCGTCTCATTTTCCTTCTCTACATTCATTGTTTATTTGCGTTTTCACAGTTTCTGTGCCGGATGTGTGAGAAATAATTATTGCATGTAAAGAAGGAAGCTATGTGCCACAGCACACCGAGGGTGTAATTCATGCTGCATTGACATGATTTGGAACTTAGAAATATAGCAAAAGTCTGCCGCTTTGGACGACGTTGGTTCCCTTGAACCAATTGAACCAACCTTTGGAACCAATTAGGAGAAAAGTTCATTTACAGCGATTCTCTGAACTATAATTAACACATCTTTTGTTTGGAATGAGCACCTGTGACACACATAAAGAAAAGAAACCCAGTGGAAGAGATCATTTGCTCGGCAAGTAAGTAAACTCGATTTGCATAACTCCACTGGGGAAGGGGAGGGGTGCTTTATAATAGTCGGTTGAGTTTTGTGATAGCTGAGCTAATCTTTTTGTCGATCCTCACAGGCGAAAAATATCTGACGAGCAACTTGCGACATCGTCGTCTGTTGTTTCACCACTTTTGTGTCAGTCCAGTAGCAAGATCGCCATTGATGTGATCGCAAATGTTGAATGTGAAGGTCGCTCGCTATTTCGTGGTGATCATTGCTTAAAGTGCATTAATAACAGAGTAATATTGAACTTCTTAGAGCGCCAGTGAACAACCACGGTCATCCGGAAGGCCTTTGACCACAAGTTTTTTCTTGGTTAAAGCAACCAAATTTACCCGAAATTAACCCTCAGAGGATATTTTAAGAACACAATCATCTCAAAGTTTTTAAGGGATTGCATTAATTATTGTCATTTTAATGGCGTTATTTCTGTGTTACTCGTTCCCAAGCTGAGGCAGTAGAGCGTACCTTCAATCCGGTTTATCTGCTCATGAAATCACTTTAGGCTAATCATTGTCCGAATCACTTAAAACTAGTTAAACCTAACTTTGTCCCGCAACCACGGTACAAAAATGTAGGGCGATACTGAACTCATCTTTGTGGCTTGTTCGCAAGAATGATGCACAAACAAAAACCTTTTTTTTTTTTTTTTTTTGTTGATTACAAACAAATAACGAACATGAAGTCGAAAATAACTGATAGGAGACTGGCGTGATAGCTTAATTTCAGCCACCGTCTGTCAGATATGAGTATTTCGTTTATTGTTTAGAGGAAGCAGATGTTTCAATATTAGAAGTTTATTAAAGACGTGTGCACTCTCGCCCTGCAAAAAATATCTCACGATGGCAGATTTACACGTTGGAGTAAACTTGTCAGGCTGTTGGATTATTAAATTTATTTATTGATAATTTATATCGCACTCTGTAGACCCAAACAAGCTGTCGGATTTGAAGGGATTCGGATACGACATCATGCTCCTATTTTAACAGGAGGAGGGAAAGTGGACGCAGAGAGGCTTCCTAGGGGCTGGGTGCAATTTTGCTCCACGAAGAAGTGTTTTATGCCTTTGGTTCAAATCCCTTTGCTCTGAATGTGGCTATGTGTGCTTTATCAATGTGCAGTGAATGCCTGAAACAGCGATCCCCCATCGTACAATTGACTGCATTTACTATGGTAACTCGCTCGCTACGTTGTCGTTTCAATGAGGTATTATTTCGGTTGAGTCTGGCGCGTGCTCCAGTTGGAATAGAAAATAAATTTTGATGGATAAAACAAAACAACTTTTTTTCCCTTGCAGAGTTATCCACGGGCAAGACTTAATAGTAAAACATTGGAGAGGCCTTGGGCTACTCTGAGTACACACCTGGTGTACACAGAACGGCGAAAGGTGTTGAATGCTCTTGAATCGTGATCGAGTGGACAAGCAGGCGATAACATAGCTCATAGTAGGTCTAATAATTATATTATTGTTATTTATTATCTACTTTCCAATGTAATTGCGACAATCGGTCGAGAGGCAGATGTACACTGGCCGCTAATTCCGGCAAAATGAGAGCGTTTGCGCTGCCACGTATCAAGATAATAATCGACGAATTTTAGGGACAATCTAACGAGTTTTGAGGTGAATATTTTCATGCTGTGGCGCATTTCACGAATACTTTTCGTTTTCTATGATATACAGAGAGAGAAACAAAAGTCGGTGGCAATTTTTGATGATTTTCATTCGTCGTTTGTGTGTGTGTGTGTGTGTGTGTGTGTGTGTGTGTGTGTGTGTGTGTGTGTGGTGTGTGTGTGTGTGTGTGCACTCTGTATCATAATTACGGTTACAAACACAACAAAAACATTCATAACTTGTGATCATAGCTCGCTGATGGCCCAAGAGTCACGTCTGGGGTCCCATAGCCAGGGATAAGTTGCTGCAAACCACATAGAAGCCAAGTGCAATGTTGCAGTATACAAATCAATAATTAATTTGATTATATTTTATGTTATTTATTAAGATTACTCAAGTTGCACTAGTCCCTGAGCCCTAACGTTTCTTTCTGGAATGGACTTAGCATGTTTATAAGGAAGGCCTGTGAAATGCGCGTGAATATGGTCCACTGGCGACGGGAATCTGAGGCAGCAAAGGGCTAAATCAGGGATGCAGTGCTGAGGCGGGACACTTGGGTTCCTTTTTAGAAGCTGCCTCATTAGGACTCTAGAAATAACACGAAAACACTTCTTTTATTTTTTTTATTTTTTTATTTTTTATGAGCCGCGATCGTCAAGATACAAATTATTTGCGGAACTAACACTTGATGCTTATTCTTATCAATCAATGGGATCAAAGTACACGTATCATTAAATTAACATCTAAAGACAGCAGATGATGCTCTGTACTAGGATTAACAAAATACAGCTATATTATCATTATTATTATTAATGATGTATTTCCGAAGGTAAGTACTGTTCATGTTGATTGTGTGCTTTGCAGCGGTCATTCAATTGCCAGTAGCTATTATTTTTCCTGCGAATAATTGCTCAAGGAAAACGTAGACATGAATATGCATGAATATTCATGTCGCTGGCTAATTGGTTCTCAGGTTGTTTGGTTATATCTTTGGTTTGTTGCAATGTGGTTCGACAGTTCGTCCAGGTTAGTTTGGATTTAAGTTTTAACCTTTGGAGAACTTAGACACGACACAAAACTATTATATTCGCATAATCTCCAGAAGTTCTATACTATTTATGTCCTCGGCAGGGCAACAAGTCTGACAAGAATACGTTTGAAGAATACTGGTAATAAATACCTGTGCTTAGAATAAGTCAATAGACAAATACTTCGACTTGTGCTAATGAACCTGTACAAATGCTGGTGCTATAATTATTCTTCCGGTTATAGGTTAAAATGCAAAGCAGCTTCAAGCAAGATCACATTCAAGCATTTGAGGCATACAGTTTGCTTTTGTTGATGTGTTTTCATTTGATTTTCAGATTTCTGATGAAAGCAGCAGCAAGTCGTGTTGCAAACTCTAAGCGTGTCTCCGCTCTGATTGGATGCGTGGTGGTCGCATTCGGCCTCCTGTTCTTCAGTAATGACTCATTTCATCAAATAAGCAAGCTGTCTCAACAGATTGGACACCATTCTCAGGATGTCATAGATGCCATCAAAGAAATCTCATTCATTGAGCCACCTGTTGCTAACCTGCTCTCGGCTAAAATGCCCGTCAACGGAAGACTTGGGAACGAACTCTTTCTGTTCGCATCTTTATTTGGCCTGGGAAGGAAGTTCAACCGCAAAACTGCTCTTGCGACCGGAAGCAAATTATTCAAATATTTCAACATCTCCGCACTGCAAGTGTCAGAGCAGCAGTACAAATGGCTGTACCGGAAGGAGAGGCATTACAGCAAGTATGACTCATCACTCGTGAATTATGTGAGGAACAACACGGAACCAGTGCTTCTAATCGGGTATTTGCAATCGTTCAGGTATTTTGATAAATACTCGTCCGATCTGCGAGCAGAGCTACGGTTCAAAGAACGCGAAACCTCAGCTGTTGATTTATATCTGAAACAACTGCAACTAAAACACCGCAAAGATAACCCGGTTTATATTGGGGTCCATATACGCAGAGGGGACATGACTACCGATGCCTCTCGCAACATTGGATACACGGTGGCGACGAAAGAATATCTCAACAACGCCGTCACCTTTTATGAGGCCATTTATGGTCAGCAGATTATCTTCATTGTCGTGTCTGATGACCACAAATGGTCAAGGGAGAATTTTGATCCCCATGGCAACGCGTGTGAGATAGCTGACCTGAGTAAGAGGGACGCAATTGTGGATTTATGTGTTTTATCCTCTTGCAATCACTCTATCATCACAGTCGGCACCTTTGGCTGGTGGGGAGCGTACCTGGCTGGCGGTCGAGTCGTGTACTACAAGGACTACCCCCTGCGCCACACGTTTCTCTCTCGGCATTTTGCCAAAAGAGATTTTTTTCTTCCGCATTGGGTCGGTCTCAGGTGACATGAGCGTCGTCGTTGAATTGAGAATCAAATTATGTTTCACCTGTTGGTGTTTCTACGACCCTCGCTTCAACATCATAATTAATTGTACTTGCTTCTTGAGAATCTCTTTTCTACACTCATTATGTGTGTATATATATTAATGTATGTTATATATAACGCTATTTTATATTTATTTTCTAACACAATGGAGTTATTTTTGAGACTTCGATTATGAAATTCGATAATATTGGTCGAATATAATGCAAAACTTAACAGCTGGTCATCTCGGTCGTCGTATATTGTTAAATGAACACGGAGTAGAAACACGCGCTTCCTTTCTAAAAATGTCGTCACTCAAGATTTACTGGTATGAGGAATGTACTAGTAGATTTTTTTGTAAAAATTGGCATCATCACAAATCAATAAGCTTCCCATAATGTAGGACCTCTCATAAAGTTCTGTGGAGATCTCTAGCTCCTGCAGACCTATACGCCCTGAATTGGTGCTACAAATATTGCTGGTTCTGTGCTATTGCAGTAATGTTGCTAAAAACAATCAACTATCTATTGTATGAATCATTGCGATATGTTTTAAATATACCTGTAATAATGATAACCATCATAATTGATGAACCCTACGCGGGCGTTTTTTTCAACGTGCTTCCAATTGAATGCCTTATGAATATTAATCAATGCTCACTTTCCTCACGAAAAGAACAATACTTGATTATAATTATGTGCATTAATAGTTATTATAGATGCATATCTTCTTATTATGACCCTTTGACCGGCTTCCTGCTATCTGGTGCCCGAGCATTATGATTGCATTATGATTGCAAATATAACTGTAATTCATAAAATTATAATCATCAGTGTCTCCATAGTGCCGCATATACCCAACAAAGCGGACCACTGTGAGGTCATAGGGTCAAGAATATCCGAAAGAACCCTTGATATTTATCGACATAAGAGTAGCAGGAATCCCCGGTCCCGGGTTTTGTTCTGGCGTCCATATCACCCGAATGAATTGGATGGAATCATAGAACCATGCATGCCTCATATACGGTAAACGATACTCACCATAACATATATAGATAATAATAGACACACATTATGCAATCGGAGTTCGTTCAACCCCAACACACAGGTCATGGCCTGAAGGCCAACGAAGAACGCGTCTCTATCAGAGCATCTCGATTGACTGCATCCATGCATCTGCCTTCTTTGCTGTTTTCGACTCATTTACACGATGAAAGCAAAAGACTCACAGGAATCACAGCATCATTATTCAAGAGATGCAAGTGGGTCACTAGGGCGTTAATGTTGTGGGTTCAAAGTTCAAGCTCAAGTGCTCTGAGGTTTTGAGGTTTCCTTTGATGACGTCAGTGCCCTTGCGGCCTAAGACGTTGGGTACTCCGTGTGTCGTCTCATTTCTCTCGTAAAAACTTCTGCTTCACGAATGAAGGTAAATCCAAACAGCGCAAGTGCCGCATCATAGCTTGGATTTATTGTGACCAATATGCACGTTTGATTGCCACCGTGACCTGCATGATGGCAACCCCTCACTGACCAGTCGCTTTTGGCGGTTGAGCCACACAAACAGACGACTCCCGGAAGCTGAGACAGTGCTTCCGGTCACAGAGTTTCAAATGATTGATGCTCCCTTAGCATGCTCTTATAGTCGTGTTCCGTTTATTTTTTTCCGAACTATTTTCTTCTTCTCTTGATTGCAACAGAGCTCACAGTGCACGTCACGTGACTTTGGTCACGTGATTCGAACATTAGGGTGTAGACGTAAACAACAGAGTAGGACAGCGTAAAAGAGATCCTCCTTTGTATATATTGATATAATTATAACATCTTGTACAACTTAATGCTCCAATGTAAAAAGGTTTGTGCTGTGCTAACGTTATATTTGCAAGGTTGTCTATTAACTGTATCCGCACAATTTGTCAAAATAAGTGGCTCAGCTGGTGACCACTGAGTGATCTGAGTGACCACTGGGTGACCAATGGGTGACCACACCGTCCATGGCTCAGTTGATTGGACGTCGTCTGTGAGACGCTCTCAGTCCTTCCATGTTGTCGTCCTGCAAAAAGTCCCATTTTTCAGGAATCTGGAATTGAGAGTCAGCAGCTAATGTTGCGGCCGCATTTTTATGCTTACCTTTGAATGTCAATGTCCAGTATATTGCAGAGCAACATGATTGTAAGCTTCCAATCCAACCTGTTATATGTAGCAGCGTTGTCCAACTTTCGCACCATGTTCCCCGAGGGCGAACAACCGACATTGCAAGCCGAAGACAATGAGAAGTTTCTTTGCATTTCGTACAGATATAAAGAGGAACAGGAACGAGGAGGCTAAACATAAAGTGAACAGTCTGGCTGGGCTTCCAATGGAACCTCTGCTGGCGACTATTAAAAGAAGCAAGCTACAGCATGGTTTGTCCATGCACACGACAGCGAAGGCAGTCAGGCACTGGGCCGAGGGGGGGGGGGAGACAGAGGTAAACGACATGGACAGGATAAAGGGGAGCCTGGATGTGATACCAAGGAGAAGAGGGAAGGAGGTTGACGAAGCTTGCTGCCCTCAGGTCAACGAACTTGGACAAGGGAAGAGTGAGACAGGGACGAACGCCTGTGGACAGTGAAATCATGTATAATCACGACATTTAAAATGACTAATATCTTTTCATTTTGCTTCAATAATTATAAATATAAAAAATGACATCAAAAAGACTCCAGCAACATATTTATTCATAAAACGAAACACGATCGAGAACAAAGTTATGCAAAACAATCTTTATGCGTATACTATATTCACAATGACTTGAAGTTTAACATCAAAATATTGGCATGAAATAAGTAGGATCGCGCAGAAAGTTAAATATCGCACCGATATTGAGAAAAACAAAATATCAATAGACAATAGAACGATCGATCCAGAGTCAATCAAGAAACAACAGTTTTTCACGAGGTTCATGTTTCTGCTGTTAGTTAAACTAAACATGAAACCACCAAAAACATCACAGCCGTATTACTGACCAGCTTCGAACAGGGGAATGGAAGATGACGAACAATAACATGTACAGCTCAAGGAAACCAGAGTCCAGTATATATAGCACATACCAAGAATCAGAACAAAGTCAACAAAATCCAAATGATAAAGTTCCATTACTGAAATACGAGATTCTTGTTCAAACAGCTTTCTGTGGTTCGATTCCACACCGTAAGGCGGATATGATTTCGTGACGGTTGGTTGAATTGTTTGCAGACACTGCGCATGCGCACAGCTCTGTGACGTCAGCGTTTGACTTCCGGGACTTGCCGTTACGCAAGCTTTCCAGTCTTGTTGCCGCGGAAGGCGCCTCAGACACAAAAGTCAAATTATAAGTCCGTTTTGCGTAACAAATCATCCAAACTAATTGGTGGCGAAATTTCTGCCCCGTCGCGCAATACAGAAAGAAGTTCATTGAGTGATTCACGTACATGAGCAGTTCTGTGACTGTCCGTGCTAAACTAAACTTAGCAACAACACTCAAGTTATTTTTTTGTATGTTGAAGAAATCTGCAAGAATTGTAGTTATGTTCATAGGCAGAGTTGTGAGTAGAAATGCGAACGAAATGGTCAAAAGCATAACGGTCAGTCTCGTGTTGCCTTCGTGTGATGGTCGGCGCTGTTCGTACATCGCCCCCCCAGGACGCAGTTCGTGACGATGTCGTCTGGCGATGATGACCTGTCGGATGATCAGGGTATTGAGGGCCAGGATTGAAACAAAGGGGAGGAACGAGTAGATTAGGGTGTCCATCCAGGGCAGCACCTTATCCACCAAGTGCTCGTGTTCCGCGGCCCCAGAACACTGAGGAATCTTTTCTCCCTTGTGAACAAAGTACACGATCTTGACAGTCCAGAAGAAGTGTAAATTGAAGACAAAGAGGCCGACCAGCAGGCCCAGTATCACCTTACGAGCCCTGGGAGTGTTGCACATGCTGTTGGCCTTGAGAGGGTGACAAACGACAATGTAACGCTCTATGGTCACCGCGATGATCAACCACACGGAGAAGTCGCTTACAGTGTAACCAACGACGTTGGTCAGCTTGCAGATCCAGTCAGCCTGGTCCTTGAGGTCATAGCCAGTGAGCTCACCAATCCACAAGCGGAGAAGTCCAATGTGCAACACAAGAGTATCAGCTATGGCTAACACCATCAAGTAAAAGTAGGTTGAGAACTTGAGCATCGCTTTACGTTTGAGTATTATGAAAGAGAAGATGTTGCCAAAAGTGCCTAGGATCAGCAGAATGGGAGGCATGTACAAGCGAAGGATCTTGTGCAGCCGATATTCTTCATACTGCATCAAGTCCTGCTCGTAGGTTTTCACGTGCATCTTGGAGTCGTGTAGCCAACTGATGATGCTCTCGTCTGGAGTACCAGTCCCCCCAGGAAAGGCTTCTAATTCGACGAGCAGCTCTTCAAACTGACTGGCACTCAGTTGGGCGATGATGGCTCTGAGCTGGGTGAGGTTGTATTCAGCGGGGGATGGGGGTAGAATGGTGGGCTGCAGCAGACCCATGGCTGGATCTTCGAACCCTTGCATCCTGCAAAGAGAATAAAAAATCAAACCTGTCCTGTTGTTTAATTCATTATGAAGTGACACATCATGGAACTGAGCCGTTTCGATGAGATATGCGATATTTGTGGGTTACAATGAAAACGGTTGTATCGGATCTTATAGGAGGGACCTTTAGAGTTCTTCCATTGATAGCATGACTATGGGGTGCATTGGATGAGCAACGACCAATCGACATGAACAAAAGCCTCCTAACATGTTTACTCAAATTGGAACAGAGTTTCCACAAAAGACAACCCTGACATGAATGGTTCCACGTCCTGTTGACCAATGGTATCATCGGTGGAAAAGCATGTCCTACTGAAAGTGTTACCGTAGGATTATTATTTTAAGTAGGACGACTAGGGAATTACCTAGGATTAGGCAGGAAAAGCACTCGAAGGTCATTCTGCCTGGCGATTGTTGCTACTAATTGGTATTGGTGAAAGTGGCTTCTAAGCGTTTTAGTATTCTTTGTTGTATTCTCCTGAGCTCTGCGAGAATTCCTCTCGCATAACAACAAGCTATTGGACAGCTTCCATTTCGACAGAATGACCAAACAAGTTTTATAGAGATTGCGTCGTTGATTGCCGGCTGCAAATAATCCCTACGCCGACTTTTACGCCCAAAGCAGACGACATTTGCTTCCTTTTGCGCATCTTCATTGTACAACCGTATGTTTGATTTCCTTGGTATCAGTATCAGTATAGTAGGTGTGGTATCCCAATCATAAACTTAACTCGGTGATCGCCCGTGACACATGTTTCCACGATTTTAGCATCCCGATCATGGAGCCAATTCCAAAGAATCTGAGAAAATCCGCCCACGACCCTGCGAACTACTAGTATCGTTCTATTGCTTTTGGCAACATCCTCAACAAAGTCTTAGATAACATAATTATGAAAAAATGCGAACCAGCCTTTGCGTCATCAGATTACCAATTCGGATTTAAAGAAAGGCTCTTTTGTTGTTAATGAGGTAATTAACCAATTTAACAACTAAGGAAGTCCAGTATATGTATGTCTACTTGATGCCTCAAAGACATTTGACCGGATCAGATACCTTCCATTGTTTCAGATGCTTGAGCATCGATAATTCTGTTCACTAATTACACGTGGGCTCATCTCTCAGTACTTCAATCAAAAAGCGTCGAATGGGATAAAAAACTGAGTGACTATTTTTGCGTTAAGAACAGAGTGAAACAAGGAGGTGTTCTTTCTCCAATTCTATTTAATATATATGAATTACTCGATCTCTAGGCACAATAATTCAAACGTTGAAAGCCACATCGGATCTAAATTCTGTGGCGCCTCAATTTGTTTACGCAATTCTGCTTTCACCGTCGGGAAAAGGTCTGACCGATCCCATAGATGTTTGCGAATTTTTTGTTTACAAATTTGATGTACTTTTAACACGTCCAAACCCGGGTTTATTTTTTTTAATGCTGCATGGATACAGGATAGACAATCTTCCAGTTAGTTTCATTGAAAGACCAATCGAACGGGTCGATTCCTAAACAGACATATTTAATAGCTTCACTGTGCCGTGAAATGGTCACAAAAACACATATACTCAATACCAATTTTAAATACCTTCCCCCAGAATCACTATAGTTTTATCTTTAAGACATATTGTATGGCACTATTTAGTTTACAACTACATGTACATGTAATCGGTCTCAGTGACTCAGCCCTTTCTCGTTAAGAGGTAACCTGGAGGAAATGCATTCGTTTTTTTCATTGGGCTTACCACGCACTACTGATTGTAATTTTCTGCACCAAATATCCCTGGACATAATCAAATTTGCATTCGTTTTATTTATTTTTAATGCCGCAATTAACTCATCAAATGGTTAGTTTAATATGTCCTGCTGTTATTGCTATCATGTCTATTCCAATATCACCAACATTTAAGACGATTTACCTCACCTAATAGAGAACACTCATCATTTTGCAATGCTTCCACTTTTGACGGCAAACAGGGCCCCGGACCATGGATTAGCTTCATTGAACCCATAAATAAAGCAACGCTCTCGTACTAGTATTTTGTTTGAGTGTTACTGTTGTGACAGTAGCACTAATGTTTATCTTATAAAATCAAAACAAAGCAGAGAGTTTGTATTGAAGAGCCATACAAGAGATGATATTCCTTAATGCTCGTTCAGGGGCTCATTGGATTTTGCTCTCTTCGCGATCACTCACCACTCGCATTTCAATGTTCCTCTCTCATTCGAAATAAACTTTTTATTTGATTTCTTTGCAAAATAACGCAGCCAATCTATACCAGGTAGCTAAATTGTGTGGAATAATCGACAAACTAATCAAAGTTTAGAGTTTCGTTTATATCATGGAGTCTCTTATCATAGTGGGATTTTTACACTGCGATCTGTTTTATAACACTTTCTCAGAAATGCGTGAAGCACCATCGGAAAACATTGAAATCTTTAACATGGAGTAGATATACATGTATACATATTCTCATCGAAATTTCACAAACGATACAGAGTGAATTTGGAAGCACTAAGATGTGCATAGAACATTAGCACTAAACTAATGTTGGCCCACTCACTAATTGCATGTATTTTAATATCCACGAAGTTAAATCAAAAACAATATCAATAATATCAACAATATTTGATATGAATTCAATTCACGCATTATTTTTGTCAAAAAAGAAAAAAGAAAAAAAAAAGAGAAAAAAAACCCCAACCACAATAAGACAACAATACGTAAGACCCACAATTCGCACAATGAATGAAACACCTTGCATGCTTATGTCTTTTTTGACATGCAATAAATACATTATTATTATTATTATTATTATTATTATTATTACCATTATTATTATTATTATTCGAAATCCATGCATTCACAAGCATTTACGCAAGTTAAAACAGCATCCATCTGTAAACATAGCCCCAAAACAGATCTGTAAATTAAATCCCCCCCCCTTCCTTTGCTATAAAGTCATGTAGGATTCAATTATCGACCTGTTCTGCAATTTTGTTTGTTCTAATTCTCCCCCAAATGAATCCAATAATAAATTATAAAACTTAAAGACACAATTGACTTTATTGCAAGCACAACCCACCATATCCAGAAGAGGATGTCTTTGGTGTTTATGAACAATGCTCCAAAGTAATCCTACCGAGTACCTGCCTTGTGTTGTACCCATGCTCACTGCCTTTATACCCAGGGGAGGGAACGATGCCTGAATGTTTTAGGGAGTGCGGCAGTGATGAATCTAATGCCCCCCACCCCCACGCGTTACGCCAATGGGGAGATTGCATTTCATTTCAACTTTCATCTGACATTGAAGTGTGTTTCATAAAAACCACAAAGGGGCCTTTCGTACAAATGTAATTGCTCTGTACATTGAGACATGTTACAACCATCACTGAATAAAGTAACCATGCTGAAACAAGCGAACGGAGATAGAAACAATCGCTGTTCCAAATGGGCCTACCACCCCCTCCGCTGTTCCAAATGAGGCTCCCACCCCCTCATCCTGTTCTAAATGGGCCATCACGTGACCGCGCGAACCAATCGGATTTGGGATTTGGACAATCTGCATCAGCGTCTCCCGTGAGTCGGTAATGTGCACAAAATGACGTCATTCATCTATGAGGAGTGGTCATTTAAATAAATGGACATTTTATGATTCATCGGAGAATAATAGACATAAGAATGCACTTATGCCGGTTGATGGCATCGACATTGATTGCTGATGAGATTGAAAATAGGAGAAGATAAGATAAGATAAATGTTCATTCAATCACAATGCGATTTTACGGAAGAATAAAACGACATGGCGTAAACGACGTCTGCGTACAGAGATAACCGTATGAAACAAAGCTGAGGTATCCTGTCTGAGTGGCAGGTAAATGTGGCTTAATTAGCACAGGTATGAGGAGTCCGGATCGGGTGATGCGGGGTGACGTCATCATAAAACTGACGGCGGCGGACGAAATGGAAAAAGGAATTTGTGAGGTGATCGTAAGCAGAAATAATAATTCGTGTTGAACATGGAGACAGGATTACCATGTACAACAGTATTGAATATCATCGTGAAGCACAATCGAATATTATATTGATGAATTTGTGGTTAGACATCAGGAACTGTGTTGTGACTCATTTACTTTGAGTTAATTTCGTGTGAATCTGTTTCACTGGAGAGAAACGCAGTGGAAAAATCGAAAGCCATAACTGCTCCAAGTCAACTCACTTTGAAGTTGGCTCTGAATGCATAACGGTGTCAGTGCGTTATGATTTCGACTGCTTTGTGTGCGCCAAGAAGGAATTCATAAGGGTCTTGCTTCAGCCATAAAAAGAAAACAACTCATATTCAAAGACGCTAACTGAACACGAATGAAGCAGACGACCCACAACGCACAGCCAACCGGTGAAACCATCACTCGAAGTTTGCACAAACGTTCTGAACACTGATGACTGACAAGGTGGCTTAATTAAGTGCGGGC
>KB304051.1:25393-50834 GCA_000328365.1 Capitella teleta | reverse complement strand
TTAATGAAGTGCGGGTTACCTGGATGCATTGTGTGTTGGTGTCAAAGCATGAAGACAAGCAGCTTTGTCCTTCCATCGTCATGCTTTGACGCTGACACGCAATGCCTCCAGGTAACCCGCACATCTCCTTTACCTATCCCTCTCAAACGAGAATTCAGCTAAGAATGTGTAATGCTCAGGAATTACATTATGATTGGTCATATTCACCGTTAAGATGGTGGCCGAATGGTTAGCATGCTCCCATCGAAAGGGCTTGGCGATAGCCCCGGGAGGTTCGAAGCCATCGACCTTGTGTCCTTGAGTAGGGCACTGAACTCCCACCTATGGTCCGAAGAGAAAAGCAAGAGTTCAGTGAACTCATTTAACGGATTTAAATGTTGAACAGAAGCAATTAAAAGTCAAAAACAAAACGATCATCCATTTGCTTCGTGTATGAGTGTTAAAATCGACGCGTAATCGAAACGAAGTCAGTGTGAAGTTTCAATCGTACAAATATGATGCACAGGTGTGTGGAGAATTATTCATCAGGTCTTGGGATGTGCCCGGCACCGCTGATTATGAATAAATTATTTTTATTCTAATTATAGTATTGCCGTGAATATGCCGTGTATGCTACATAATTATAATATTGTACAATGCAGTTATTATCCTAATATCAACAATTGCTATGGAATCCCTGTTGAGGCGATTATCACTTGAAGAAGACCTTATATCTTTGATCATGACCGAAATAAAAGTGAAACAAACAGAATTAATACACGATTGCTGACGATCCTTTCGCACGAAACGCAAACACTTGGTAACCATGGCAACAGGCTACGATTCCTGATGAAAACATGCCCGTCTGGGGTTCTGCATTATCGGTTAATTGGCTTGGGTTTTCATCCTGCATTATCACTAATGAGGATATCCATGCATCACACAATGGCACCGTAAACATACGACTTGTTTTCGTGCTAATGATTATAGTTAATTATTAATTATTAATTATTAAGCTGGAAATTCGCGAAGGAGCTCTTTTTTTCTTTCTTAGAAAACTACAACTGCAAAGGTACGTGTATATATTATAACTTATAGATATACATGAGATGAGGGGAGCATCTACTGAGGATTGCTGAGACACGGAAAAATACAACCAGAAATGGTAGCCAGACAATTTGTGTGGACCGTGCCGGTGATCAACATCCACTGAGACTATTTGCGAGAAGATAAAAAGGAAAAAAAAGGCCACCAGGAAAACCAAGAACGAATTAAGACCAAGAGTAACAGCCAGACAGGATTGCCATGAATCAGTCCGAAGAATATTTGGAGATATTGATACAATGTCGGGTGCGTCGTCGGCATGCACCGTGGACGGGCTGATACTCCACTTACGATTTCGAAGAAGAACTGATGACACAACATTCGAAGAAGGCTGATCTGTTCCATCGATTCATGGGTACGAAGTCAGAGGTCAGAGGTCAAGGGGCAGAGGTCAGATGAGCTCTAATTCGGATGCTCCAGGACGTCTCTCCTTTGGCATAAACTACTCCAGTGTTAATTGACGCTAATTGTTCATATTTACTTAGCATTGCACTATTATGAGGAAGTACATTGAAGAGGTGAATGAAATGCGATTGTATTGCCCACTCGTGATCCGTTCACCTTCTGTTATTGAATTACGGGCGTGGCAATCGTAGCGGGCAATGCGGGCACCCTGTGAACATCGGTCGCCTTCAGCCATACTTGACCCCTGGTGACCTTTCATTGCATGAGCACGTGTTCCGTCGACATCGCAGAACCCTCAAGTTGCTCTGGCCTCGCTTGATTAGCAGCGTGTGTTGCCGCTTTGAGTAGATCTAGTTGCAGATATCATTACTTGGCAGCGAATGAATGCAGTGCGAGGGAGCATGAAAGTTAGAAGGAGGCAGTTCAACCAAGTCAACGTGTCTTGCAAGAGAGGCTCATCTGTGCTTCACCATGATGTTGAACTAAATCCGAATTCGGACATACTTGGTTGAAAAGGGTGATTCAGATCAGAGGGAAACCCCCCTCACTCTACTGGTTATGCCGCATGCATGGCGTGGAATCATAGATGGATGAATTGACACAGCAGGTAGAAATACAAAAGTAGGCCTACAGCAGTGCACCTCCAAGGGGCAATGCACTTGGACTAAAATAGAATTGAAACAAGATCAACAAATGTAGCTAATGGCTCTCTGATGGCAAAAGCTTCTGGTGAGAGCTGCGTTTCATCTGGTGCCTGGGAGAGGAGGAAGTCTTTGACTTTGGTGGCATCAATCAAATGTGTCGTCTGCGTCACTTTGTGACCATAAGAGAAATAAGTGTTTGCAAACTGAGCATTTTAATACGAAACGAGACCAAGCGTCACTGGCCGTTTTGTTAGTTTTCTTCTCTCTTTGCGGTTCACTATCAGAGCGACGCCATTACTCATCGATTATGTGACATGCTCTTTTTTTGGCTAGCTTTTAACGAAATAACACGTCGGCCGAAAAACGAAAATTAGCCCAAAGCATCCCATGTTTGCAGGGGTGCCTGTCGAGAGAACTCGTTGCACTGCATGCGCGCCGTCTATTTATTAAAGCCAAAAACAATAAACCCACACACACACATTCACATAGCACCAAAATCATGAGGTATTGGCGTTCTATTTCGTCAGCACGTGAGCCTCATAGACTGTTAACTATTTTGCGTATCGTTTCTTTGAGTCCTTGCCTCCCTTATAAGCTGATTTTTTTTTTTTTTTTTATAACTTTGTGTACTGCGATGGGTTAACTTCATAATTATATGGTGTTGCTATGTGGTGTTGTCAAGGGAATAAGGGGGTGGGGTGTTGCCACAATCGGGATCAACATGCATGCATCGTTTCATCCATCCATGGTGAACGTTGTAATGAACTCTTCCAACGCCACCTCAGAGAATCTCCAATGCGATTTCATAATCCATCTTTTCTGGTCCAACGAAGAGCAAGTCATTATAGCAGCTCTGGACTGAGACAAAGAGTATTTAGAAGAAAGACCAAATGCTTGGACACAAGTACGTATGGTCGAATATTTCACTTGCGACGCAACCTTAAAACCCGAAAAGGAGCAGAGACAGGCGCGTGTTCAGCGACACCTACACAACAGAAGCTGAAGGACAAAACGGAGGCCATTGGCCACCGACGTCCCCCTCAGCGAATGGACCGTTCTTTCTCTGGGGGAAACGCTTCTCCGTTGCCTGCGAAAAAACGGAAATTGAGTCTGAAAGAATAGTGTTCAGCGACTCGTGTATATCTGTTCTTTTTTTTCTTCTTCTTCTTCTTCTTCTTCTTTTGTGTGGAAACTGAGTATTGATTGACTTTATAATACAAATGCTGCCTAATCTAAAAGTGTAATCTGCATTGATTATGCACTTCCGGTATTAAGCTATCGATGCAAGATCCATATTGCTTTGTTTTGACTTTGAGCAAATTCGGGTTAAATGCAGCGCACACAAAATGATTACAGGTGTCTTGTTCCTCAAAATGCTAATATGGCTGTTGAATTTGCCCACAGCTTAAAAGTAGGAGGTGATCGTTGAATCAGCGGCTGGAGATTCAGCTGCCAGCTGCAGGATGCTTAACCTTGGGCTAAGGATGGAAGGTGCGAGAGAAAGGTATCTGCGTATCTTGCTTAACAGCATGGCTACAATTACTGAATAATAATATGGTTGTTGGGGTAATTTGATATTCGAGGCTGCCACTCACCTGGAAGGGGAGGGGGGGGGGATCCGGACATGCAACAGCAGCGAATTCCCGGACGTCTATGGCTACCGATCATTAGTTATATTTCCTTCTATATATAGACGAGGAAATCGTCGGACTTCCATGATGGATCACATGTAGAATACACGGCACTCATACGGTTATCAGTTATCACAGCACGAATCGATGACTGGTGTATTAAATTGACAAAGCAGTGTTCTGAAATCCTCCGCTTTCGACCGATGTGGATCGCCAACAAAGAGCAGACAAAGATCAATGTTATTGAGGATGAAACTAATTTGGGGCCCAATTCAATCATTATGGTTGATACATTTGAGGTGGTGAGTTACTGCAAGTAGGCGTCCATGGCACAAATGCCCTTTGAAGAACTGCGAGTGGCTTTTCAGTTGTGTTGTTTTCTAATAGGTGCAGAGAGCATCGACCCTAATGTGATCCTAATTGAACTTCCTCTTGTGTCTGAAAACCAATTTTAGGATCTCGTTGCTCAGATTAAACCTATTATAATATCCGGAAAAGAATTCGCAGAAACGTCTGAGAAAACAGTCCATGGTTGAGTTCACGAACTATATGTATTAACGGACTCTGCATAATATGAAGTTGCGCGCCATAAAATTACATTACAGAAATGAATTTCAACTTAGCCAAATATCCTATTTACGAGTTTCATTCGGTCAAAATGTGTCTTTATAATAATTTGTCAATTGTGCATCGGGGTACCGATATATATCATACGAATCATAAATCTTATCTCAAACGCAATGCTAATTTTCTTGTTACATTTTGATTGAACATCCTGCGTTGTTGCCATCAGAATAAACGCATGTTGGGTCGGTTTGTTGTTGATGTGAGTGAAGGAAATTCGTTTCTTATTAGAGTGACCACACACAACTCATTGTAATTTTCTGCACCAAATTTGTGTAGATATCCCTGTACACAATCAGATTGGTATTCGTGTAATAAATTTGATCAATGCCGCAATTAGCTCATCAAATTATGTCATCAAACTAAGTGTTTGGCTTTAAACGGACCATACATACATGTATCCAATTGTCTCAGCCACATATCATTCAAAAGAGAACTGCTTGCCTTGATGTAATGGACTCCTTGTCTGTCATCAATAATCACATCTCTCATCTCTAAAAGTGAAACATCACTAATAATAGATCTCCTCAGCATGCGACAATTTATCCCATCTCCTTGCCTTGTCCATTTGAATTATTTTCTCTCGCCTGACGAAATTTCTGTTGCGCTCATATCTTCTATACACTTTCACCGTGTATCGTTTATCAAACTTCGATGCATTAACATTAATATATATATATATACATGTATGATTACATCATCTTTGGACAGCATTACCAGGTAGCTAGTGAGCGTTAGCTAATTAAGTGCTTGATTAATTAGCCCTCGTACTCAATCAATGAGTCCTTGAATACATCTCTTGCACCATCGGCTCCCGAGTGGGCAACTGGAAATACGCGAGCAGAGAGATTGCATTATGCTTCATAGATTGGAGGCCCACGCGCCGAACAAGCCTGCAAACCACTGAATCCTATCGCCAGGGGACGGAGCAAGGAAGCTTCTAAGAGCACCACAGTGTGCCAGTGCATTACAATGACCCCCCAGGGGGCTATTGGCGCCTTCAGATACACTTATATGCTCTCAAGTCGATCATTATACGGCATCGACCAAGTGTGCAATACTCATCATTTAGCATCAATTTCTATCGTCAATGTCTGCTAATGCGACTAAGGTTTTAGATGTGTAGGGCTGTGGAGTTGTATGGCCGTGTGGGTCCCTAAAGAATTGAGGTTGGAATGAACATCTAGTGCTTGGGTCCTTCTTTCTTTTCATGAATGCTGAACAGCGCGACTTCCTCATTTTTCACCCGAAGCACTTGGGAGCGAAATTGGTTCGTGACCAGCCGTGATGTCATCCGAGCGACTTTGACACAGCTGAGCTCACGTCCGGTGAGCCGTCTACAATAAAAAAACATCTCCATTGATTCGAATCAGTTCTAAACAATAAGATGATAACCAGGGAGGAGTGTCTATGCCCTATTTGTGAGGCACTCTCGTTTTTTGATAATCTCAACCATTCTCCAATTTGTGTTGACATCAAAAGCAACATTTCCTTTTGAGGTTCGCTGAAGATATAAAACAATGCGAACTACATATACGTATTGCGTGAGCTAAAAAGAGCGCAGCCTTCGGAGAGACATTCACAATAAAGAACCGAACCTGGTCGTGTGACCTCGGAGAGGGATGGTGCAAGGCTAAAAGCCACGCATTGACAGACTCCATCATTATTCGAATCGCATGATTCACTGTCGCCATACACCTGGATGCAAAATGCTTTCACGTCTGCGTGGAGTAGCAATTAAATCTGACATAATCCCCGTCCCTGGTGAGTGAAATGTCCGACTTAAAAGGCGACCGTTGCTGCCTGTGCGGCTGATTCACGGTCTGCCCTTTATAGCAACAAGTTTGTGTTTGTTTTTAAATAAGAACATCGCTCCTTGCTTCGTGTTTGCAGCGCACATAATATTTGAGAATCCGGGTCCATTTTCTGTTATTTTGAGAACTCGGCTATCTCGCTATTACAGACAGCAGTACTTCACTTTGCAGCCTTGGATAGCAATTCCCGGTACATGCATGCAGCGTGATTTCAGCCGATGAGATCGGAAGGGCAAGGACCTGTCACTTGAGGGGAGGCCATTTATTAGTCAGACGGTGCAATCCGATGAACAACTCGTTTCTCCTTGGAATTGTTCTGCTGAAGAAGTGAGTTTGTATAATGTTGCAGCCAATTTGGAAGAAGTTGCGTAGAAAACCGGCGCAATACCCGCAGAGCCAACCTACGCAAAAGTACATTTTATTTATCTAATCCCTGGAGATCTCATTTCCAACTAACATCAACAATGGCTCATGCAATAGGCAAGTGGGAGATAAAACATCATCGTCTGTGGAAGCTTACACCTCAGCAAGATAATCTAACCCCAATCTCGCTCTCATTTTGCCTCCAATATACCCCAATAATACACAGGTGCGGGAACCCCCCTGAGCAACGGCTGAGAATTTGCGCACTCTGAGCAAACGGCTCACGCTTTTGATTTGTGAAGATAAATCTCAAGGTGAACTGCGGCTCTGATCTTGCTTAATGAACAGCCTCAACAACACGTGACGGTGAATAGAAGCGTCATTTGCCTCTGCTCGTATTGGTCGTCATGTTCTCTCAAAAAACCTCGGAACGCACATGTAAAAATACAGAAGAGTGTAGGACTTCCAGTAAGTGCATGACAGTGTTGTTTTTGCGAGGGGCATTTCAAGACCCAACTACGGGGGTGATCCCAATTAATCTCGCCAGCCACAGTGGTAGACAGCTGAGCCACCCTTAATCTCCGACTATTGATGACACGGGTGTCACCGAAATGTGGGGGGACCCTTGATTTCACGCCCAGGCAGACGACCCCCCCCCCAGGGGAGATCCCTTCATGGTAAAGTGTTCAAACACAGTCTCTCTATGGAACCTTATAAGGTGAATCAATGCAGGCCAATTCCGTGGAGGAAATGGCGATCCATTGATCCCAAAGATGTGCTTCTGGCTGTTTATTCGCGCTTAGCTACTGAGCCACACTGTCCAACGACATCAGCTGTTTGTGTTCCACTTCTTCTTTTGTATTTAAATAGATTCTAAAAATACCAAGACATTTTGACAAGATATCGTGTTGACCTTGTCGTGATAATCGAGATGGTAATTAATTGAAATCACATAATATCAAAGACTTGTAAATACCACGACAGATATCAGTCAAAGATGAAAGAAACAGAAGACGGGCGAAAATTGAGCTGTGAGAATTCACTGGCACCTGCTCCGCGATCCACGAACGAGATTCCGAGAATTGCACACGCATAAAATCGAGGGGAAAACGAGGACGAAGGCATGTTGCACCGATGCTAATAGTCGACAATAGGTGTGTCAGGATGAGATGGCATTCATTCGTCAGCTGCTCCCCAAAGACTCTAAGATTACAGCCAATGGGTCGAATTTTTTATATTAGGCTGAAATGTCACTGGAGTTTTGTATCGGGCACTGAGTGGAGTATCTGTCTGGGAATTCCCTAATGGTTATATAGATGTACTAGTTCTGTTGTTCTATGGTTATTACTGCCAACCGTAGATGTGCGTCACGTGGGATAAGTTAATTTCATGGGAGATTGGAGAATATATTGGCAGTTACTCACGATGCTAGCGCACTTAGTCAATCTCGGCAACCCAATTGTCAATGTCATCAGTGTCAGTTGAGAACACAGGAAAACTCACACTCAGTTTGATTAGCGCCCTGCGGAGTGGATGGACGTGTTGGATACTGCGCAGTAGGATGTTTGCACAGCAACAACAAGAAATTGGTGCAGGATTGACAGTTTTCGTTCTGACTGTGTCCTTATCAGTGCGAGGTGTATCGTCTGAATGCGGCAAAGAGAATACTTTCACGCTCATTATGAGAGGAAGGTGGCAAGCTAAGGAATTATCCCTTTTCTTAAGGATCACAAATTTGCCTTTCTTTCCTGTTATTAGTAGCTCCACCAGAACGACAGTCCTGAGGGAGGGAGGGGGGTCGCATTTCGTGGACTGGAAACACTCATGGCCACAGCAGCATACCACACAAATGGGAACCTGATGGAACTGCTGTAGGCTCATAACACTACAACTGATGACGAAGGAAAAATGTCAAACATAAAAATAAGAATTTAAAATTAAGTAAAATGTGTTAAAAAAACCCCATCAGATCGTAGTTCATGGGGCAAAGTATTCCTTTAATTCGTCACGGTAAAAGATTACATATTATTTTTTACTCTTGGGTGCATTTGAGCGTAGAGATCGTTCTAGCTCATTCATTTAAGTGAAACATCTCTTGAATAGATGAGACCGATATAGGAATACACTTTCAAAACAATATCTAATTTTGCTGAATTTACTCTTGAGGCAACGGACGGTCAAAGGTCAACCGTCAAAGGTCACCCAACCGTTGACACCCGTGCTCGTGACTAACAACAAAAGAAACCAAAGGGTTTTCTGGAATTCCAGCTGAAAATACGTCCTGATCGAGAATCATATGAAACTCGTGCAACACTGTTCTCACTTGGATAATTGTGATCAAATATACTAATTTTGAATCACCCGATATATAATTCCGGTAAAGTGGGCGTGTGATATCGTTAGCGTTGAAGAGGTGTGAGTTGCGATGACATTTCACAGTCGCCACCGGAGCACCAGAGGGCGCGTGCTGTTGCCTCCGAGGGTGTCCATGGAGCCCTCTCGCGTGTGTTACGTAATTATGTCCCTCCTTGTATGATAGATCTATGATAATGGCTTTAACCTAGAGGCAGACTATTTCGTCTGATTATAGGGATTATAGGGATTACGATACAATAGCACTTTGATGTCCACGCTAATCCCACTCATACGTCTGTAGGCGGATGGCTTCAACAGAAACGGATTATCGTAGGCTCCGTATCCATGGCAACTTCTGATCGGTTAAAAATATGGTTACAATTTGATCAACTGTTCAAATTATGCATTTTTGTTCTGTTAATTTTGGGAAAGCAAAAGTAAACTTCAAAAGCGATTTGAATATTCTAACAACTCGACGATATTTTTCACCCCGTCACGTGAGAAAACATCCGATTGGCATTACAGCTGGCATGCACTACGGCAGCTGATTACAATGGCGTGGTCAAGTACTGATTGCTTAATGCCTAATAATGTATAATTATTTCCATTCGCTATGTATTTAATTTATTTGTAATTTTTGTATAGATAGTTTCGTGTGAAGTACGCTGACCGTAATGATTACGTCATCATTTCTTTTTAACGCGTTGTCAACCCCCGACCTCTGGTTACTAGCTACAGGTGGCCCGCACTGGACGCGCATACCTGACATAATAGCGCAATTAGGCAGATTGGCGTCAAGTGTGAAATCAGTGGTTGTCTAATTAATTCGTAATTATTCCACAATCACGATCACGGTGTTGTCATGTGTCAATTAAGTGTCGATTACGCGGCGTGAGATGCCTTTCATCGTAATGAACGCAAAGAGGAATCCACAGATAGAACGAATCAGCCGCTGCAATTCCAGAGCTGAGTCAGCTCATAGAAATCGAGTGCACACTCATCCTGCCACTTGCAAACATCGTCGACCACGTGATTAGACCACGTGGGCATCAATGTCCTTTGTCTCTGCGATGATTCTTCCGCTCAGCTCCCCTGTGAATCCGACATCCCTACCATTTTTCTTGGCGTTCAATGTTCTTTCTTCAATAAATGATTATTTTCTTGGTTTCTCAATGCATGAATTCATGAATTGCATGAATTCCCGGCTCTCGCGAACTAAGTGAAATCGCATATTTGTCATCATCCTGTTAACTTCACGTTTCTCACTAACTCACGTGCTTGGATCATAAGATGCTATACAAGTACTGTATGAATATTATTTTAAATAATTATATCCACTGCGCCATATGTTGAATATAAGCACCCATGCACCATATAAAATTCAAATGCTGCCTGTACAGTCGATTTAGTTGAGCTCTGGCGAGTTTCACGTACATCATGTGACTTGTCCTCATTCTCATCATCAAATAAAAATTAATATCATGATTTTAATAAAGATAAATTGCATGAAACTCGAGACCAAATTGGTTGTTTAATCAACATCGTGACTTACTGCCACTGCTTTCATTTCACGTCCACCACGGTAGGGAAACCCCGGGGGTGGGGGGTGGGGGAGTGTATGAATCACGTTTGCACACTTGCAATACCACAGAGGTTGCTTGTGATCACGAAAAAAGGCAAAGGAATTGTTCCCTAGACCGACGAGTCTTAATATTTATCGTCAGCAAAGATTAATAAAGTCATGGTCAGAAACGAGCGCAGGACATGAACTCAATATTGACTGCTGCGACGCTAAGCGCAATCTGAGTGCATTACCTGTGTCGGGAGCTTGGTGTCCGTTGGCAAGGATTGCATTCAGGTATTGAGGAGTATTGAAAACCAGCTCCTCATTTGTTCCTCGACTCACCACGAGGACGAAATCGCAGCCAGCGAATCAGGAAAGCAATTTACTGCTCATATATCACGTGAGAGGAGCGAGTATGTATTTCTGGATCTTTGTAATCAAAAGACAAAAGCCATTACACATAGTCATCTTAGAAAATGCTGCAGGATCTGAACTTATTCACAATTGAACGTAATTATCTGCTCTGTATCACTCGGTTGCTGCCAATACCCCCTTGTTTGTCAATAGCTAAAGAGGGGAGAGGGGGAGGGGCAATATTCCCGTTCATCCGTTGCGATGTTTTTGTGGGCTCGTATCTCACGTGGGAGTCAATGGGCGCACCTAGATTGCAGCTAAATCTCCTTTTCGCCCATAAAATGAGATCTAACGAATTCCAATGCAGTTCTTTGACGTCAACCAATCAATCGAAGTGGGGGGGATCTCTCTATGAAAGATCCCTGTAAGAGAGGCGTAGCAGTTATGTAATATTATACACTCGTGGGTCTTGATTTATTATCACCTGCCATCGTTGGGCCTTTCCACTATTTAATTATCACGTATCATTAATAACGCACTCTATATCGCATAATAACTCAAGGTAAATAGTTCGAGTCAATATTCTGTAATCAACATCGATACAACATACCTCTCTTTGCAAAGCCTAAGCCACGTAGATCCCACGTATACAGGAAACACAAAATATACTTCTGTACTTTGTGTACTTTTGTGTACTTTGTTTTTCGATGCCCACGTCTGAGGAAAAAAACACACACTAACACTGCTAGATATTAGATAGCGACGCATCTCCGTTTCGAATACATTGTTCGACAATGAATAATATTATTCTTATCAGAGACTCAAAGGATTCCATTTCAAAAGCACTGAAAAGCGAGATGCATTTCCGCTCAGCATCAGAAAAAAACAACTGCTATTGATTCATCATAATTCGCACTCGTTTGAAAAATGGCAATTTTCTGCCGGCATTGATTATGCCGCTCGAAGTCACTGGTTCTATTACCCGTTGTTCCTTATGTAGGCCAATTAGGCTCTTACGTGCCGGGCCCACACGCAACGCTTGGGCATATGCTGGCAACGAGGTAAAGCCGTCACGGGTCGTCGAGGTATTTGGAAACAAAATGGCGCCTGCGATTACGTGTTCAGCGCACTTCCGGAACGTCTATGACGTACCTCTTATTTAAGGAGAACTCTACTTACTTCGTGTTAGTCATGATGGCCGTTTACGCAAATGTTAAAAATTAATGATGTTGTCAAAGTGCACTGTCTATTCAATTCAACAGTAATTTCAAACTATTGAATTACCTACGTGAGTTTAGCATTTCTATAATATAAAATCCAGAAATTGAGGACAATACAAGTACCTGTGCAACAGAAATTCATTAAAACATTGAATTTCCAGGACGCCAAAAAGACAATTTAACGAGTCGTAATTCTAACCTTGTCTCCGAACTTGGGTTTCAAAACATCCTAAATCTGGGTACCACAATCTCCGACTGCCATATATACCTTGAGTCCTCAAACCAAGAAACCTCCCTCTGAAGTGTGGATAATTGAACTAAATTGATGCATAATTATTTGCCAGCCAAGATTCGCCGTTTAAATATAAATCCAAGCGAGCAACAATTGCAGTACGTTAGGCAAACTGATTGAAACAATATACGAGTGTCCCAAATGAGGCAACAGGGTACCTACACGAGGGTGTTTATAAATAGAATTGATGCCTATGATAGGAACACGTGGCTTGTACAATGATACTGGGATAAGTAAGTTTATTTGACATTTTAGCCTACGCGTCATGGCTTGCTATACATGAATTCAAAATCATAAAAACACGGGGAGTGACTGTGGCATCATTGGTACTTATTATTGTTATATTATTATTATTATTATTATTATTATTATTATTATTATTGTTAATATTTTCATCCTAAAAGATCAAAGCTTGCGTATTTATACGCGATTTTTAAATTATATTAATTATAAAATAATAATTAATTATATTAATTATAAAATTAAATTATAATTATTATAAATATGTGAAGTGAAACTTTGTAATAATAAAATGAAAATAATTCATTGTTACAACAATAAAATATAATAAATTTATGTATGATAGCTATAATGAGTATCGAAGTTCAATGGGATTACATAATGTATTAATTTTGGTAAATATATTTTAATTAATAGTAAATTTATTAATAAATTAATATATATATATTTTATTTTATTTTGTTTTTTTTGCAAGGCAAAGCTGAACAAATATAATGGAGCATACAGCAGCGAGAGAAAAAATGACACAATAACCAAATCATTGTGAGGTTCACAAGGTGTGAGACTGTACTCGAGATAAAGACGTCAGCTAAATGCAAGCAAGAATGTAGAGGGCGTAACACAATGCCCACAGACACCTGTGCAGGAAAAAAAAAAAAAAAAAACAAAACCATCCGACCTACCTTCAATCAAATGAATAGCAATGTCATTTATTACTTTGCACTCTATGACAGAATCAATTCATTCTTGAGCTAAGAGAGCGATGTTATAGCAGTCTATTTTGACAACCATGCCTCAAGAAAAAAAAAGAGGTTTGCATTGTGAATTATGTGCGGCCGAGTGGATATTTGCATCGTTTGCCTCCATCAGTGGGAGTTGCTACCTCTGTGAGAGCCAAGGGTTCAGCGCTACTTCTAGATACCTGCGTAGTTGCAACATGTTTGATTATGTAACTTCGATCACCGTGATGAGTTGTTCACCCACCACTGCACACGACTGATCACCGCTTGGCACGACATCCGCAGATTGAGCTCATTTCTTCATTTGCAATCCACATCCGAACTCTAATTGGAGGCTTCATTGCATAGCGAGGAGGCCACGAGAGACATATTGCTTATTTATTCTAATTGAATCATCAATTAACTCCGCCGATGGCTCGAAGCCACTTTAATTCCGTCTCTGCATACAGATTGTTAATCGTCTGCTTCTGTGGCCAGTGTTCCATTTCATAATCAAAATTATATTATATTATTATCACAACGAACAAAAGAATCGTTGTACCAAAGAAGCAAAAATTAAGAGTAATGTGAAAAAAAAGTATACATGTATGCGAAAGAAACAAGATTAAAAGATCACTGAGAGTGACTCACTAACCTGGTGAGAATGCTGGCGAGTTGAATTATAACATCAGTTACATTCATTGAAGTGAGCAATGGTCGCGGGATTAAATCCTGTCTCTGGTCTGGCGTCTGCAGCCAACGAACGACGCGCGCCCACCAACTGCGCCACCATGTATAACTCCGTCCGTCTATTATATCCAACTCTGCTTATTATCGCTCACTCAATAGTTGGCTGTGGCGGTGACTCTGCCTTTTATCGCGTCCCACGTGGGGGCGCCACGGGTGATGCAGCGCCACGGCTGCAAACTCGGCCGTCTTGGGGCAAATGAAACCTCGATAATCTCAGGAGTTATTCCCCAACAGATATTTTCGGCAATCGGTCTCAGTTTGTTTAGTGGGCGTAGGTTAAAGTGAGATATAGATTTAATGGTGGGTGGGTACCTTATAGTGTGATATATGCTACACAGCGATGGTATGATTACTCTCATTAAAATATAATTATGACTTTAATCGAGTGAGCAGATCTGTTGATAATAAGGATTCATAGCATGGACAATAAAGATTAATAACTATATGTTGTTGCATGGTTGGGCAGCTATTTCTGTCGTTTCGACACCAGTGACTGGTTCGTAAAACAGCGCAGCATAAGAGTTGGATTTCTTCCTCAATTCCAAATATGTAAGAACAGTCATTAAACCTGTTTCGTATATCTTCCCATTGTCAATTGATTCCGTGACTGTGTTGAAATCACCTGTCAGCATTTCATGATTTTAATATTCTTATATTATTTTTTGTTGCATATAGTTCTTGCTTTTGTGATGATGGAATCACTCTGAGTATTTTTGAGCAGCCCCCGAAAGCGACAACACAACTCAAACGCAATCACGTGACGCCCTCACGATCTGTTCATTAAAATCTGTTCTATTTTTCTGACGCCTCAGAAGAGGATACTGTGTATGACACTGTTTTTCCCTCTGTCTCCCAGGTGAAGCAAATCCTGCCTCTCTGCGGTGTGCCTAGCATTGTGGCTCTCACTTGGTTAATTGAAACATATGTCGATCTAAATTATTTCGATAAGATACGACGGAAGGTTTCGGCTACATCATATTAAATTATGATTTATCCACAAGATGAATCCATAAGAATCCATGAAGCATGATTAGCGAGAAAACTCTTCCCCACTGGAACCACGTAAATATTATGTCTGAACAAAGCACAGGTCGAGCTGTAGTTAACTTCATTAGATATGATTGGCGCGTAAGTTGATATACATCTTTAAACCGGTATAGATTGACATATAAAAAAAAAAAAAGCCTTGAAAGGAGGAACAACGTCAGACGAATCGAAGGAGGCAGGAATCATCAAATTAAGAAGCCAGAGGACAAGACTCTTGCAGACGCATCTGTGAGGGAGTAAACAGATGGTGTCTGCCAACCAACTGAAGTATTCAGGTATGGACTTAATTCAATTACAGGTAAACGAGTAGGTAGGTACATAATATGTTCTGCTGGGATGTCTGCTGCGAGCAAAATGTTTGGTCACTAAAGGTATTGCCTCGAGAGGTATACCTAAGAGGCATGCCTCGTATTGCAAGCGTGGCTAGTTCCATTTTAGCCATCAGCTAGTTTCAGAAGACTTGAATAGTTTTGTTTATCAGGAGTGCCACTGGATGTGTGTAAAAGGGCGTGGGGCTAGATTGCGTCACTCTTGCTTCGTGAAAAGCCTATAATCTCCGCCAATTATCAGTCATTCTCAATTAACTTCATTTCCGTTCTGGTCATAAGTATTCATTTCAGGATAATCATCTATTAACGTCAACTGCTGTGATTAGCTAATAAAAGGTCCTTCAGAAACATTCAGAGAATGAGCCTCTGATGCAAAGCAAGGATTGTTGAATCATTGTTACTGCTGTTTATTTCTGTTCAAAACCTGGTGAAATTTCATGACTCTGGTCAACTAGCAGAATGCAATGGATTCCATGTTCTCACTCAGGTGTCCTAATACTAATCATTCCGATGTGTGAAGTGGCTACGCATCCATATGGTTAGAGTATAAAATATCCTCCAGGAATGATACACCTTGTCGGATTACTTTGTTTTGGGACTACACTAGTGAAATGGATAATTGTATTAACATATCGTAATTTGCTATGGATTTAAGCTACCTGCTAGAATAGGATTAAGGGATGACGTCACGATTAAATAAAGAGCGGTATATCGTCAGTTGATCACAATGTTTGTCTACTACGCATGCGCTCTTTGGTGTCTGAATATTGCATCGGTCAAACTGAGGCCTGGATTGTGCTGTAAGTGCTAACATTTGCATTTTGATAAAATAAGCCTCAGATTTTGAGTCTTTGGGGAGCTATTATATAGTGCACAGTGTTCCGTACACAGACAGAGGTTGCAGGATTGAATACATGATAGACACAATTCATTCATCGATTTTATTTAATTAATTTCACGTGTTTACACTGAAGACTCTTCAGTATATATAATGCATGAATAAAGTATTCATTGTAGACTAGAGCAATTCAGACTTCAATCATTTCAGTTTAATTCTATGGCCATACCACACAACTGACCATTAGTATTGTAATGCATGCACTTGTGCTAGAATAAAACTCTTGTTCACCTGAGTATCTGTTCACTTGTTCCTAATCATCACAGTTACGTGGGAGCGTCATCTGAATCAGGGAATGGCGGTCTCATTCGCTGAAACGAATTTCTTTCAGAATTCTACCACACGATGTCTGAAAAGGGATGAAATACCAGAGTCTTATTGAGCGATGAACTTGCAATCCGGGCGAGTAGCTTATGGCAGCTGGCGAGTGGCCACATGTTTGCACTTGGCATCCTGCTGAAAAGGGATTTACTCTCCAACCACTTTGACGTGGTCTCCATAACATCAGGCTACTATGAGTGGAACCTGTGCTCTGCTAAGAAGGGATTCGCTTCAATTAAATGGTGTCGGTGTTAGCTAACATGAAAGGTGAGACTTATAGGTATTATTATTATTATTATTATTATTATTATTATTATTATTATTATTATTATTATTATTATTATTATTATTATTATTATTATTATTATTATTATTATTATTATTTTTATATTTATAGGTGTACTTATTTTGCTGTTGCGCATGTTGCATAACATATTATTATTATTATTATTAAATAATATTATGTAATATATATTGTATTATATTAATATATATATTATTTATAATTATAATTATTATAATTATTTGATTGAATTTTTTGGAGATATCTCCGCAGCATATTCATTCATGACGTCTCTTGCTTAGATGCTTGATCAGAGTCGACTGAACCGAAAATATAAGACAAAAAGATAAAACAAAGAGATAAGACAATTTGAGCCGTAAAATTACGCATCGTGTAATGCGACTGATTATGTGCATATGCGTCATATGACTGATTATGGATTATGTGCATATGCGTCATATGACTGATTATGGATTATGTGCATATGCGTCATATGACTGATTATGGATTATGTGCATATGCGGATTGTGTGCCATGGAAGTTGACTTCTTAAACCAGCGATGACGCCGTCTCACCTGACATTCAACCTTTAGTGTTGCGATTTATCATAAATTCCTAATAATTATTTGCTTTGGTGGTATTTGACGAGTGGAGCAATTAGACAGTTGATATCTCAACTAATGCGACATCCATTGGAGTCTCCCTGCCCACACACACACTCATGACATTTCTTCTAAGTGGTTTTATTTTTCTGCTTGTCTAGAATTACGAGTGTGACTACTGATAATGTCTTGTGTCATTTTTTGGTTGATTTCATTTTTGTCTTGTTTCTCTCGCTATGCAGCTCTGAATCATTTATGATCTTGGAACGCCTTCAAAGGTTTAATTAGTTCGAATGAGATGAACCTAATTTTCAAGCTCTTCCACATTGTCTATATATATATATATCATTTATTTCGCAAATGAATTTGCACATTTAGAAGAAAAAGAAAAACAAACAAACAAACAAACAAACACACATAAGAAGGCAAACAAGCGAAAGCTGGTTCTCATCGCCGAATGGAGACATCTTCCGCTCAAGGAAAGTACGTCAGACTTCCGACAGACACACCTCAAGCAGAAGACGCCTCGCCTCGGCGATGCTCAGGATGGAGGACGAATGGCCCTTGACGACATCCCTCAGCTCAGCGACGGCTGAAGCAAGCGCAGCCTCACCATCGCTCACTGAGCGCTTCCACTGGTCTTGCACAAGGCTGGACAGTGGAGCACGCAGCATGCACAGCGAGGATGCGTCGCAGCTGAGATACGCTGCCAGGAGCTTCAAATTACATGCGGCAATGGACGAGTTTAGCACATAGCGACACTAGGGTATTTGCATTAAAAGAACATTTGTACCAAAAGTTGGCAAAGCGAGACAAAAGTTGTACAGGTAAGTCAGAACAACGAACAAGACTAGTGATATATTTAGATCTAGTTCGAGAATGAAGGCCGAACAGTTGCGGATGCATTTCCGCCATGAAATATGTAATTGTATAATATGAGTTTGATCAAGATTCCATAACGGAGAGCCATAAAAACTAGTACAGTTTGTTTTAAACAAAGAACATAAAACATCTGATGAGCAATGACTAAAGGTACTGGCTAACATATTTGTTGAAACATGTAAATCGCTGATAGCTTTTTTGATGTTTGCTTGATATAGTGATTGATTAAAAAAAAAATCGTCATTTGTTTATTTAATTTGTCATGGATAACAAATTATGATAATTTCATAATTATTATGTACCACTCACAACAATAATTTTCAGTAGTAGTCATAGGAAGTAGCCTTACACATGCCATCATGTCATCATCTTTTTTATATCCGTTTAAGACTTAAGACTTGTTAAACACTACAGGTTATCATTTTTGATTAATTAGATCATGGACTAGTGTATATATGCTTATAGTTAAACCATCTATTTTGAGAGTTTAGCAATATTTCATGTATTTGTACGAACGCCGACTGCATTTACATAGTTTAATTGTCTAGCCATAGAGTCGAGCTGAAATGGCTGCAGCTTGCTCTACACTTAGAACACTATTCATTCATGTCATATTCTGAACAGTCTTCAGTTTGTATAACAAATGAATTAGGTAGAGTGAAGTATCATTTCCGTGATTAATTAGATCGTGGTCTAGTGGAATGACGCTCTCATAAGATGGTCAGAGACTAAGTTCACGACCGACAGGTGAACACATGCTCAGGTAAAAACAACCTCAACGTCACCCATTCCTATATGCAGTAAAAGTTCGCTATTTTTTATTTTTTTTTCTTACACACTGTTGCTGTAAACGGAGTACGCCACCAGTGCGGTATTGTATATACAGCTGTTGTAAACGGAGTTCCCCGGGGGAGGGGGGGAGTGGTGTCCGATTGAACGTAATGACCATGCATTAATTTGAGCCATGACAAGGACGGAAGCATTCATATCGTCTGCTCACAGATCGACGTCTGCTCGATTTTCCGTAATACGTCCCTGGAATGGTTTCTAGAAATGTCGTGCGTGTTTTGTATTTCCGGGAAGCCGTGCTGTGAAAGATTTACATTCTGCTTCCAATAGATTCCTAGAAAATAATGTCGGGCGCGATGCATCCTGGCTTAATCATGAACTATGTCATTAATTAGGAACTAAGTCATTAATTAGGAACTAAGTCATTAATTAGGAACTAAGTCATTAATTAGGAAATATATCACTAATACGCCAGTGGCAGAACTTTCTCATAATTTGTGAGTTTGCTCATGGCGGCCATTCTTCCCCGTTTGCTTCGGAAATTACGGAATAAATTAATAAATATTTTAGTTACTTCTGAACAAGATGGGCGGAATGAAGTGATTTTTTTGTTGTTGATTTTTTTTTCCCCAATTAGAAAGGAAAAATCTATGGAATTTTCTTCAACCGTTGGTTCCATCCTTATTACTCAATATTATGAGACATAACTGAGTTTAACGAGGTGGGTTCATCCCTAGAAGGTAACAATTATTCAGCATTAATAAAACTCATCCCCATACATGCATGATAATGTCATCTGAAATGTTCACGATTTCCATTTCATCAATATTGCTAATTACAGGTTCATACATGCGACAATCTAATAGTACAGTTGTAACCAAACATGCGCTGACAATCTATGTTTAAAATTGTTGTCCAATTCAGATTACGTAACTACATTTCAGCGACCATGCAGTCAACGCAGTGACGTATCGACAACAAGTTGCAAGACCTAAGTGACAGCACGAGATTTCAATGCATAAGAAATGCAATCGAACCGGAACTGACAGAGGCCACGTGGAACCGAATAGACGAATACCAGCAACCTCACTTCAGCCATGTTGTGTCCAAATTTGCACTTGTTTACAAGGCTGGAATTCTTTGGCTGCAATCAGCGCTGAAATGGACAATTTACACCGAGACTCATCAGCAAAAGATCACAGAAACTCCTGCGACAAATTGCATGTTCTTTGCACGGGGGTCGGTAGGGTCAATGGTGATGCTTCGTGTGGTTTGCAGCCTCCAACCCTTGCAGCAAGAGTTCGCTTGGCAATTCTCGCCTTTTGATATGCAAGTTTCTGGTACATCAAAGAAATCAACGAAGACACATATTCACATATATAGGGCGCGGAATCCATATCTATAATAGCATGATCATAAACTTCAGTGGACGCTGGAAAACGTAAGAACAGCACACAAGAAATAAATAATTTAACAAGAAACAGATTTCGTCCTGCCAGTTGATCGTGCTTCCTCTGCGCAATAGTCACAGAAATGTCTGATCTTAAGGTAACATCTTTAACCTGCGAATAGTGCGGATACTAGTATACTGTTCCGCAAAACTGGCATGTTTCTTTTTTTTTCTCTCAATCTGCTTTTGTGCGTAGAGTCTTGCCTTCTTCACAGATTGACACCATTGTTAAATAATGAATCCACAGGCAGTCGACACCAGGGATGCCTGATATTCTTGCAAATAATAATAACTTGCAAAGAATACCATGCAAGATCAGCGCCACCCACTAAGTCGCCACTGCAAACTGCTACCATCTGGAAGAAGACTGTCGATTCCAAGAATTCGGACAGCTTGCTTCAAGAGAATTTTCATCCCTTCATCAATCATTTCAATTAATTATTGTGACCAAACACATCCCTTCGGGCTTGCAATGTTTACCATATCTTATCTTATATTGGTTTTCGGATATCCGGGATTTAAATTCCCCAAAAACACATAACGGAAATCAGATAAAGGATATTGTACATTATTTTACATCGGTAAACTATGAACTGTGCATGTGATCCAATCCCTCTGTGAGTTTCTAGTGTTGCCCAAATAAACACCCGATTACCAGTCATTAACACGTTGCACAACTTTCGAATGCAACTCGTCAGATTAGTTGAAAGCAAACGTTTTACGATCTCTCACTAAATGTTGCAACGTAATGTCCAAGTTCTACGGTCATTTAATCTACTTGTATATTATCCATGAGAGGAATTTCTGTAATTCAATACATGTGGTGATGTATATATGGCCAGCCATTTTAACATTGAGCATATATCTGCACCATAACATATTGTATCGTTCATACTTCAAACCATTACACCAGTCAAAATGTGCGCAACTTTCCACGTGTAATAGATTACATAACACCTGTGGGCCATTGGTCAAAGGGCGCAACATGGAATATAGAAATGTCCATTTCAGCCAGCAGTAAAACATGAAGCAGCTAATGGTTGAACGCGTTGTCCATTTAGAGTGGCCATTGATAACAAAACGGAAAGCCAGCAGGATCAGTGAGGCAGAATTGTGAGTGGATGAGAACCCCTGCCCCCTCCCACTGATCCTAGGGAATACAATCAAGGACACAGTGGCTGCGAGCCCCACTGTGCAGTGATCGTATAGGTAAGCCCTTGTATGGCCCGTATTATAGCAACCGCTGAGCTCTCGGACCAATGCCAGGGTAGTTGCCACTGGCCGCATAATCTCCCTATATAACACAATTTTCATTGTTAAAGTTAATTGTGTCATATTGCGTGACCCAGTGACACACTTCTCAGACAGAACCAACCAGGATCACTCGAGTGTGAAGATTCGGGATCGTAATAAACCCTGTTCATTCAGGCGTCCCTACCCGCTGATAATGAGCGGATCAGTTCCACCATTCTCTGCGCCAGTCATGTAAGTGCGGCTCGCCTCACCACAGAATAATCACACACAGAAGGGGAAAGCGTCATTTCTGCAGGCTAATTTGCGGCCATTTTATTTTCCTTTCAAGCAGGGACTCTTCAACGTACGAGTTCAGTAAAGTGATGCACAGCTACTGGTATAACTTTCTCGGAAACAAAGGAATTGCTTTCATCTGAATTAAGGAAGACTCTTTTTTTAAAGTTAGCTTTAGGACTTTATTGAATAAACCATTGCAGTGAATTCTGTGTTGGGTCATAAATGTTTCCACATTAGTATGAAATTATCGGATTTCTCCGTAAATTCTGAGAGCTACAAACGAGTAAATAAGAATTATGACTTGCAGCACCAGCTTTCTCAATTCTGGGAACTTCTTCCACCCGTTCCCATGGTTACGTTGCCTGAGGAACAAATCTCTACTTCTTTTATTTATAACTTCTCATTTTTGTGCGTGTGTAAACAACTATAAAGAGAATGCTGTCTGAATATTCTCATATGCAGACGGAGATATAATTATCTGTATATTTAACTGAAATGAAATGATCATGAATTCAGCGCTCAATATCAGACGCTCGTGGAAAATTGTGTAATTTGGCAATTAAGAACGCTACCACCAGCCTGAAACTCACACAAACCAATCTTGATATATTTTGCCACCTAAATAAATAATAAAATACACAAAAAATATCCTCAGTTTATAAATAAAACTGCTTGAACGCTCGATTGAACAAATTCGAAAACGATTGTCAAATTCTCACTCACTCATTGAGTGAGATTATTTGGCTCCACATTCACTTGAACACGGAATAGATATCAAACCCCATGTTTCGAACGTTATATGCTCAGCTGAGAAGTGCGTTGTGTTTACCAAGTGTAGCTACTCAGCTTGCCTGAAATGTGCACGCATAGAGGTAGTAACACATATAGAGAAAGCATACTATGTTATTAATTTTTGGTTCCTACGCGTGGAGATAGGTCAAGCTGATCAGCTGACTGTTGGGTAAATTATGGGATAGCTTTCATCCAGAAGGAAGTACTTCCACAGCCATTAATTCAATTCTCACAAGAAACGGAAATACACCCACTCTCGCAATACTTGGTATGTATATCTAAAATTTATTTCATATGACGTTATCTATGGGTGGATTTTATCAGATTGGCTGACCTAAATAAATTGCTGCCATTGAAACTCGACTTTCTGATTTAGTGCAAACTTGGAACTGATGCTTGCTATTGTACTATATTTTTACATGTACTACACATTTCATTAAAATGCCAAGGGTCTTTTCTTTGTGTATAATTATATATTCATAGATATAATATATATATATAGACATTCATAGCAGGAGAATGCTTCATAGAATTGTCGTCAAACATGTGCAAAAGTTATATGGGAAAATATGTTTGAGCGCCTCTGCTAAAATTGATATGCAAGCCCTAAGAAATGTACTAAATTTGACACGATTATCTTCAAGGTGGATTTTTAATCTCGATATACATGCTAATTATGTTTAATCACCTGTAATTAATTATCATAAACTTTCATTGAGTCAAAATTGATCTGATTGTATTTGGCCAGCGACTTCATAAATCCTAGCACATGTGGGCGTATGTTTGGCCATAGGCCACCACATTATTAAGGAATGAGATTGATATGCCCTGATCCCATGTTGGAATGAAACTAAGATGTCCTGAGACCATCAAGGGATGAGACTGAGATGCCCTGCGACCATCAAGGGATGAGACTGAGATGCCCTGAGACCATCAAGGGATGAGACTGAGATGCCCTGAGACCATCAAGGGATGAGACTGAGATGCCCTGAGACCATCAAGGGATGAGACTGAGAGGCCCTGAAACTATCAAGGAATGACTAATTATGCATGATTAACAATAACACTACCCTTAATAGGTGCAGGCATTCAATTAAACCAGTATATGCATAGCCAGTAAGTGGCCTTGGATATACTCTTATGAATGTATTTGATAGACATTAATCATATTGATTGCTTGATTGATTGATTGATTTTATTTAGAAAAGGAAAATTCAGAATGACAATTATATACAAGACATTACAATATTTGCCTATGAAACTATAATATGCATTGGTACAACAAACATTCTAGGGATAAAGGGTTACTAGTATTATGTGCACATACATTCTCGATCGCATAAGTAATTAATTAATTATGTGCCTCTTGAATAGTTGCATACATAGTTGGAGCCAAAGATGATATAAGTGGTCAGTGGGCAGTCTTGCACGTGCTTTGCGTTATTCTTCTATTGTGTGTTGATACCATCAATGGGACGTACTACAATGGTTGCCAAACACATATACAATGGTTGTCAAATCCTCGTCGTAAACTCAAGCTTTGTTGGGCAGGCGAGGCCGCGCATGGCTGTAACCAGTTTGTATGATGAGAGAGATGTTAAGCCTTTTGCTAGTTTGCAGATGTTCTCATTGATGGAATGGTAAGTGGTGATCTCAGTCATGCGTAGATTACTCAATTATACTTGGTTATTGAAGCACTTCGATGTGATTCTCCCCAATGTACTGCTCATACGGAGACCATATTGTCCTACTATAATGCGCTAATCAGTCTTTGTCTTTCTTCTGGTCGCAGGTCTATTCCGCACTCCCCCGTGTCCCGGTCAGGTAGCCGACGATCAGTCCCTTTCTGGTCGACGCATGTAAGACCCCTGAAAGATAGCGCACTCTTCTGGCACGCTATCTGGAAGTCATGTGACTCTCCCGCCACTGGTGCTGTGGCCAATATCCGACGCTCTACGCGTGCAAAATATCATCGTGCAATTAGATACTTCAAACAAAATGACCAGCTTGCTCGTTTCACTCGCATGGGTGAATATTTTGTTAATCAGGGGCGTGATGATTTTTGGACTGAAGTGCAGAAAATGCGTGGCAACAATAGTGCCACTCCAACTATTGTTGATGATTGCCTGTCTGAAGATGATATTGCTCTTTGTTTTCGCGAGAAGTACAACACCCTGTACAACAGTGTTGGTTATGTCCCAGAAGAAATGGCCCGTTTGAGACAGGAAATCGAAGCCAATGCATGTCGTCATGAGGGAGAGATGTGCCCCTCTCATGTGCTCAGTGTCCGAGATGTTACCATTGCTGTGAGTAACCTTAAGCGGGGCAAGCATGATGGTCACTTGGGGCATTACTCTGATCATCTCCGCTTTGCTCCTAACCGTTTTCTTTGCTGTTTATCACTGACTCTCAACAGTTTGCTCGTGCATGGTCTTGTTCCAGATGAAATGGCTCTATCTA